>JAHBCN010002382.1:35000-92376 GCA_019359885.1 Listronotus oregonensis | reverse complement strand
TTGGCCTTAATGACCTGTTCACCTTCAGGTTGTCAATCCCTTATGGAGTTTCCCTTGTAGCTGGTTTTGGCCCTGACTTTTTGCCTGTGACCCTTGCCGGTTTTGGTTTTTGGTTAATTGCTACCCATATAATTCCCACGAGTAGCTGGGGAAGTATTCGGTCCATCCACCGACCCGCATGGCTGGATAAGGCATGCGATACAGGGGTCTGCCGTGCCCCCGGGAACTTCGCGATCACATATATCCTTGTGACCATTCAGCCTTTCCAGGCCTTCCATTGGCTTGGTTGTGTTTAAATGTGTGTGTGTGTGGGGTGTGTGATGATGTTTTATTGTGTACCTGTGTCCCCTCCTTTTTTCCGGGCTGGGACCGGTCCGATCGGCGGACAATTGCTTAGCCGAGGCGCCGCAATGCCACCAACTAGCAATTAAACAAACCATACTAAAACCCAGTATCTTAGAAACTATGCATTTACGAACCCATCATATTTAATGGAACTTTTTTATATTTTTTTATGAGAAATCACCTCCTAAAATTTGGTCATGCATTTTTCGAACACCCTGTATAGGTTTCTATTTACTAATTGTGATCTTTCTGACAATGTTTTAAATTTTACCCAAGTAAGCTGTCTTTTTTAAAATAAATCTGAAACACGAATACATTTTCTATACTAATAGACCAGGGCTAAAGCCTTAAAAAATTGTAAAAAGTTAAAAAAAAATAATAGTACGATGAAACCCATTGGAAAAGGCAGAGAATATAACAAAAATGAAAGGTAAAATAATTTACGGGCGATCTGAGGTTGGGAAGTGGAAGGGGGTGAGTTTTTTTTACATAACCTCAAAATTAATGTGAAAAATTGAAATAACCAAGGTTTTTATTTTTATCTTTTACAAAAAAAAAACACAGAATTTGGTAAAAACTTACCTTTTTATGTCCCAAACACACTGTAATTTTTGATTTAAAATATTTATATTTTCACCTTCTTTTGACTGAATACCGAAAAAGCACCCTAATTTTTAATCGAAAATTATTCTCGTGTCAAAATATCTGCTTTTTTAAAAAAGTCGGTGTGCTTTTTGTTCCTTAAAATATCTACTTTCTGATGGTGAAAAAAAATATACATTACTATGGTAAATGTTTATAGAAAATGCAAACAAGAACGAAAAAAACTCGAATCCGATTTTTTTTTGTCATTCTGTACAATTTTGGGCTATTTATTAAAATTTACACTTTAATTACTCAAAAAACGTAAGATTCCATCTTACATTGATAAACAACAAATTGCAAATCGTAATATACTTCTATAATTAACAACCAAATGTACATTACATAATGATTAAAAAAAATCGGATTCGAGTTTTTGTTTCTGTGCATTTTCCAAGAACATTTAACATTGTAATGTATATTTTTTTTACACCATCGAAAAGTAGATATTTCAACGAACAAAAAGCCCACCGATTTAAAAAAAAAAACAGATATTTTGACACGAGAATTTTTGATTGAAAATTAGGATGCTTTTTCTATATTAAGACAAAATAAGGTGAAAAAAAATATTTCAAATAAAAAAAAATTACTGTGTGTTTGAGACATAGAAAGGTAAATTGTCAAGAAATTTCGTAAAAAAAATTGTTGAAAAAAAAATTAAAAACCAAAAACTTGGTTATTTCAATTTTTTACATAAATTTTGAGGTTATGTGAAAAAAATGTAAACACAAAAGTTGTAGATCTTTTTTTACCTACAACTTTGCCATTTAACTTTTTCCCATAGGCCTTGTAGTTTTGCCGGAAATCGAGATAAACCTTTTTTATCTTTAAAAACTTACCCCTTTCCACTTCCTGACCTTAGATCGCCCATATATTATTTTTCCTTTCATTTTTGTTATAATCTCTTCCTTTTTCAATGGGTTTCATCCTACTATTTTTTTTTTGGTTTCAAAAATTATCGACCCTGGTCTATAATAATATATCAACTTTATCCGTTAAACAAAAATAAAATATCATGTTTGTAATTTTGCAAAGCAGCTTGTAGCAGCTTATTTTACTATTACTATAGAACGGTTCTTTGTTTACTTCTATTGTGCATATAATAAAGTAAATAATTAGGTAATTAATTTGCTTTATTTAAATTTAATATTACAAAGACCGTGAGAATACGGCCACTAGGTAAAAAAGCATTAGAATTCATAATAATAACCCAATTTTTAATTCCACTTATTACACTTAAATAGACCATTGCTTATTTGCAAATGATTAAAATTAATAACTTGCTCTTATCTGCTATACATACTGGTAGGAACTTTCTATTCTGCTTTAACCTAAAAAGGCCGTATAATTGCAACCAGTTTTACATTTTAGCTAATTTTTGCAGCAACATCAGTTTATGGTATGGTAAATAAATCTAAGGCTACTAATACCTAGTTCTGCAGTGGCGGATTAAAGTGGTTTTTCGTAAGACGGCGTAATAAGTAGGGGAGCCTAAGCGTGAATTTTGCGTGTTACTCGAGCGCGTCAGAAAATCATATGGGGAGAAACCTTGCAACCTGTAATGTACCCCTACCAAATATTAACTCTTAATATAGTGGTGTGCATTGAGGGTAGCCTGTAGATCCTCAGAAAAACTCGAGCGCATCAGATTAAGAACAGGTTAGTTAAGTACATTTAGAAAAGTGTATATTTCAATAATTTGACAATTTGAGCGTGACTTAAGGAAATGGTCACAAAGTTGTAAAAAAACGTCACCACGAAATACTCAAGCGCGTTTAATTTTTTTTTATTTTGAAGAAAATCCTATCAGGATTACGAAAAACTTATGATCTGACGGTTTTCATAGGGCAATGTAGCTAAAACCATCGATAAAGTATGAGCGTACAGATGTTGATAGCTGTGTCTTCCCCACTTCGCGCCTCTTGTTCCTTCTCACCAACTAACTGCGGATGGAAAATTAGAACCGACTTGGTTCGTTGAAAACCAACTTCCTGAAGCATATGAAAATATCCTCATAACACCTGACATTTTAGAAGATACTTCGAATTCAGGTACGTTTCCTTTTAAATACTATAATATCATAAAATAAATAAAAGATTGTGAAGTATCATAACCATTCTTGCTCACAGAAACAAGATATGACGAGGAAGTTACAGAAGTGGAAACCAACCTCGAAGACGAATCCAGTGATGATGAAGATTAATGATTTTTCTTTAATAATATTTTTTACCTACTTTTATATGTTCTATTCAAAAATAGTCACAATAAAAAAAAATAAATTATCAGATTACCAATACCCCTTTACATAATTGTCAGATTATCATTTAGGGCGACTCAGTATTTTAAGTTAACATTTTTTTTTACATTTTCAGAAATCATGAGTGTAGGTCACGTCAAATCGTCAGTAATTTGAATCGAACACTGTTTTGAGTTTACTAAACGTTCCCTTTTAGTGTCTGACACGCTCAAATAACTTTTTTTGTTTTTTTACCGCTTTTCTCAGCCACCCCCACTATTTAATTGTCAAATTAATATCTATCGGTTATTAGAAATAGAAAGCAAGTATTACACTATTAATATCTGACGCGCTCGAGTACTTCCATGTAACTTTTCTTTTACATTAAAAAAATACACGCTTCCCCCACTGAAATATAAAACTTAACATAAACTTTTTTTTGTTTTAGCACCTAATCTTTACAATCCAATAGGTCCCCATGACGCCCTAGTAACTGCAAATTTAGCATCCCGGGCTCCCCTACTATAAAAAAATAATTTCTTATTCATGACAGAACAAATACAAGGTATGATGCACATAGGTTTTAAAATTAATTGGATGTGCGCATGACGTCACCGAGAGAGTTGCCTCTATTAAATTTAAATGTGCTTTGCATGGAAAGAGTCAGTCTATTAGGAAAATACTTGTAAGTTAACAAAAAAAATTAATCCTAAAGGGATATAACTGAATAATAAAAAATACCATTTATTTGTAATATATACTCGCCCAACAAAATTAAGGTAAAAATAAAACTTGAAGGTTTATGCTAAGTTTATTTTATGTCGATTAAAGATAAAGAACACTTTAGTACTGCCACAAAAACAAAATTTAGACACTCATTTCTGCAATTACTAAACTAAACTTAAAAAGGAAATCGAAACAAGAAACCCAACCAAATCTTACATTTTCTTTATTTACTCTCTCAAATACGTCAGCAAAACAGCTGATGATGCGCAATATCATACATTGTATTCGTTGTGTTCTTATGTATGTATGTATGCAATACGTTTTTTGTATTCTTATTGTGGAATTCATTATAGCCTTTCTCTTAAAGTTGTGGCGGATTCATGTATCGAAAAGTTCTTGTTGGGTAGTCGCCAAAATGAGACCGCTTTTATTTTTATGCTAAAATACTAGAAACATTCCAGTTTATTTTATGGTTAATATCAAATGCGTGTTGACACATTTTTGATTTGTGGAATTCTGTGTTTTTAATATATAATGTTCGATATTGTTTTATGCGTTAGGCTTATGGTCTGGAAGTTTTTATAAAATTTGATATTCACAAGGGATTTCCTGTAAATAACATTCTTTATATTTTTGTTTATATTGTCTGGTTTTGTTTTTGTTACTTAAATCTAAGAAGATAATACAGATGTTAAATTTATTACCTATTCGTTGCTTTTTTTGAGAGGCCAGGAATGTATGTTACAAATAAATATGTTATAAGTCCATTTTAATTTAAGACAAAAATATTAAAAAATCTGTAAAAAACTCTTATTTTAAAATCCCTACTTCTAAGGTAGGATTGATAGCAAAATACATAAAAATTATAGAGCCATATTTTTTGTTTCAGGTATGTACGAAGATAAAACTGTTGACCTAGATTTAATGGTCTAATACAGGGTGTCCCTGTAAGTAGAGTATTTTGTTGGAAACAGTAAGTATTGACAAACTCTGATTTTAAATTGTAACTAATTTAAAACTATTTTTTTTTGTTATAACCTATATTAACTAAACATTTTAACTATAAAGAAAAACAGTTAAACTTATTAAAATAGAGCATATCGATAAACTGTAAATACATATTTTAATTTCAAATATTGTAATTAAAAAAAACTACTTGTGATTCTAAATAGAAGTACCAACATACATAGTATGCCTTCTTTTTGGTCGGTAAAATAAATAATCTTATTATTATTTCCTGCAGGTGCTCCCATTATACGACAGGTGAAAGTCATGTAAATGCAGTACAATCATATTATCTAAATACTTAATTTACTTTTTACTGTTTTAATGTACTCCCTATTATCTTTTTGTAAAAAGTTACTTTACATAATTATGTACCTAAAAGTATTACCTAACGTAGAAACTTATAAATTACAGGCAAAATAATGTCAGTTTACTTTAGTATTGTTTGGGTTTATTTAAAAAAATAATGTATTGGGTGATTCTTGGTAGCTACTTCTAACTTTAAAATATCATTTTGTAGTATACTTTGTGTTTCGGTTCAAAGTTTGTTGAATTGTTTCATTGACTTAAGAAAGTAACAAATTATTTTTACTTTCTATATTATTCTAGTGAATTATACCAACTTTTAATTTAACCAGAAATCTCAAAACTTTACCTTCAGTTTAAACAGTCTTTATTATTAAGTAAAGTTTATACAACTAATATTAAAAACTATATGAAAAAACAAATATTTAGAACTAGTGCCCTTTATGTTTAAATCTATTAAAATTGGTAAGAACACATAAAAAAATGAAAAAAAGTTTTTCAAATATTGCAATAGCCCGTTTTTAAAGACAAAACTGATGCCTAAGTTTTTCCAGAGACAAATAATTCCACTTGATAAGTACGTAAAAAATCCCTGGCCTGAATGACACACCAGCTATCGTCTTTAAAAAATGCGCTTCTAAACTTACATGCATCTTAACTCGCCTTTCTTGGTTTTTTTAGGACATTTTTTGAAGGGCTGCAAAGTCCCACGTATATGACCTATAGAAATACATTTTTTTTTATTTTAAATTTCTCTCTAATGCACCTAAATCAGTTATTGTAGATGGTCATACTTCTAGCTTTTACCAAGTTTTGCATACTCTATATGTATCCCCAATTAAATTCTCTTTGGAATACTGATTCCAGGTCTGAGAATTTTTGTCTCCGATAATTTTTATCATTTGAGCCAGCTCTCATAGCCAAGTTTTTTTCGGTTGCTTATCGACGAGCTCTAGGGATTCTGTCACTTTTTTGCTGGTATTTTAACAGATTCTGCTTCGAGGAATTAGTCACTAATTTTTCTCTGCTAGCAGCTTTTAATACAGCTATTTGAACTGCCACTCTTTACAGTGCATCTGGAAAGACCTGAACCACCCAGTTTGTTCGTTTTTTTATCCTTTGAGTGTCTATGTGGAACTTGCCTCAAGAAATATCCGGCCCAAAATCTGAGGATAAATGGTAAATGGTAAGACAGTTCGGCGAATGAAACAAACTTAAAACCAAATAATTATTAATCAACAATAAAAAATACAGTCGCTACTGAGGTAATAATTGACGACAGGTTTTATAGATCCGAAAGATTATCGATTTTTTAGTTAGTTACATTTTTTCTTCTTCCTTTTTATCCGATACAAATTTCGACTTTTGACATTTCAAATGGAGATGTTGTTTATGCGTGAGTGGCATTATCAATCAAAAATTAAAACGCAAAGTTTATTAATATAAATAAGAGTTTAAGTATTGCAATGACAAAGAAAACAGTAAAAATTCTAAAAAGTTAATTACACACGACCACGAGACACGTTGAGCAATTTGATCAAGAGGCATATCTTCATGGATGTCATTAACACCTTTAATATTGTATTTAGCATCAGTGCCTTCTTCATGGGTGTGCAATTTAACTTTTTCTAAACAATAGCCAACAAGAAATCTTTTTTAAGACTTTTATTATTCATAATCGTTATACTCTGTACTTTTTCGGAAAAAATATTTTTCTAGTGTGAAATTTGTGCTGCACAATCACTGCACAATAAAAGGTTTTAAACGCGACCTTTTTTCCAATATTTCCAAAATGTTTAATATTTCCAAGACACGTTTAAAAATTTTTAAAATTTTCATTTCCATAGAAATATTTCTACTAAAAATATTTCCATTCACAACACTGGAACCAGGTGATCTTAAGTGATGAATCTTGTATGGATAATGGTTGAGTAATGGTAAGAAGGCGAAATGGTAAAAGACGTGATCCGCAGTTTAATATAGAGAGAAACATATTTATATAAGGAGATGTGTTCATCACACCGTAAGTGTAATGGTATGGGGAATTATTGGATATGCAACCGTAGACCTAATGGATCAACACCACCTTAACCACCTAACCTGGCCTATCAATATCGCCTGATCTCTCTCCGATCGAACATGTGTGGAACATCCATGCAGGTTGTTAAACTGCACGCCCCTCAGACTAACAGTCTTGGACATAATAGTCCGGGAGGCCACCGCAAAAATCCAAGCCAATAAGAGATACGCATGAAACATTTTTTTATTACTATGAACTATAGTCAATTCAAAGCCGCCCTGCGACCTCAGCTCAGCGGGTTTAAATTGCATTTTTTTTAACCTTAAAAAAAATCGTTAAAAATGGGTTTTTTCAATATAACTCGAACACTATTGATTTTAGAAAAAAAAGCTATATGATCAAAATTAATTGTCTAATAAAAATACGTAATTTTTTTATATAAATTTTCTGCCCCTTTAGTTTTTGAGATATTAACAAGTAAAATTTAAAATAAAAACGCAAATATCTCAAAAACTAAAAGAGTAACGAAAAAATTTAATAAACAAAAAAAATGCCCTTGGTAAGCTCTATAACAAAAAGTTATATACACATTTTTAATAAAATGAGGAATAAAGGAGATAGAAGCAAAAAAGTGGCCCTTAAACATTTTGCTAATAACAATATTTTTTTGGTACAAGTACGTATACTAGCTTCGATCCATCTAAGAATATATTCAAAATGTTCCATTTATTGAAAGAAACAAACTAATAAACTTGTGCCTCGATGCAATGGGGGATAACCTGGTAGCACGGATATTTAATTTATTTATTTTTTTTGGTACAATAACTGTACCCATTCCGATCCACTTGAATCTTTAAATAAAATATAATTTAAACTTTATTTTATTCAAAATAAAAAGAATGAGTGCCTCCTCTATCTGGGTGTTATATACCTAGCAGGACGCTATAGTATAGCTCATTGTTTAAAAATGTTTATTATCGATTTAAATAATATTATTATTAATTTATAATATAAACTTTTAAAACATTTCTCTTATTAAGCTATCTACTTCTTTTAGGCTTAAAGCCATTCTTATTTAAATTATTGTATTTACCTATTTATTTACTACTCTAAAATATAATCAAATTAAAGTTTAAACAATAATTCAACTAAAAAAAAATATAATTTTGTTACGTTAAAAATATGATTAAATTTTTCTCAAGATCATTTTGAACAAGTAACTATCTTAATAAATTATTAATATTATTATTTAAATCGATTAAAAATATTTAAACGATGAGCTAAACACATAGTAGCATAGAAGATCGAGAAATGTTAAACTTCCTGCCAGGTATATAACACCCAGATCGAGGAGGCACTTATTATTATTATTTTTTATTCAATAACATAAATTTTAAACCTCATTTAAGTTAAAGTTTCAAGTAAATCGGAATGGGTATAGTAATTGGAAAAAAAATTAAATAAAATATCCATGCCACACAGGTTATCCCCATTGCCTCGAGGCACATGTTGTGTATTATTCAATGAATAGAATGTTTTGAATTGATTTTAAGATAGATCGGAGCTGGTATAACCTGTACCAAAAAAGGATATCTCCTTTATTACTAATTTTATTAAAAATGTACATATAACCTTTTTTATAGAGCTCACTAAAGGGCATATTTTTTTTATACATTTTTTCGTTACACTCTTTTTTTTGAGATATTTGCGTTTTTATTTTAAATTTAAATCGTTAATATCTCAAAAACTAAAAAGGCTACAAATTTTTTTTCCCTAAAATCAATAGTTTTTAAGTTATATTAAGAGAACGATTGTTTTAAGGTAAAAAAAATGCAATTTGAACCCGCTGAGCTGAGGCAGCAGTGCGGCTTATAATTGAATATAGTTTATAATAGTAATATAAAAAAATGTTTTTATCTTTTATTACCTTGGTCTTTTGCGGTGGCCTCCCGGTCCATAAGTAAAGGAATGGTGAAATAAGATATTTTAAGAAAATATAAACCACCCTATTAGATTAATTGTGGGTTCTCAACGCATTATTACACTTAATTTTGGTATTAATTATCCAATTTGGCTGAACACCTAATTATTAGCTATTTTCCGCTATATATGTAATCATAAAATTAATAAAATATATTGTCTATAAATAGGTGTCTATCCTTCTTCGTCACTTAGTATAAAGACCATTACTCATTACGCTGCAACATTTAAGACCAACACCTTAATACTTGACTCTACTTTAAATTGACTTATGGTCTCGGAATATGTATCTAATTTTCTTCTCTGTGTGACGTTGAAGTAGCTAATTTTAAAACTAGTTAAGAATGAAACAAGTGTTGTTAATTGCTCCACTAATTAGACCTTTCTGCACCGTTAGACGATTTTAAACAGGCGTCTCTAACAGTCTTAATATTCTTTATTAATACTCGTATGTGGTTTTACGTTATAACGGAAAGTGCAATTTTTCTTTGCAGAACTGGTAGACCGATGTCTGCATATCATAAATACAGTTAGAATATACATATGTATATCTGACACAGGCAATCTTTTTATTGGTTTGTGTATTCTTATTTTTTGCTGGATAAATAGTACATTGTCTTCTAAGAAGTAAAAATGATACTTTTTGTAGCGAGGCGTATGTCGGACTCGCTATTACAGCCAGAAAAAGTCATTGTTACTCCGAGAAGAACATGCCATTTTTTTCCAACTTCGCAAATAATGAAAACCGCAAACAATTTTTTTAAATATGTAAATTATTAATAGAGTCAGTAGTTAAGGGGGCCGAGTGACGTACTACGGGTCTTCTCTTATTACTATGATTACCTTTATTGACTGTCAGTTTGACAAACCAGAAAAATCACATATTTTTTTTACCTGAACGTAAAAGTGCTTTACTTTTATTCTAAGGCATAGAAGTCGCTTGCTTTTTCGCTTAGCAAAAAAATGGTACCTTTATATTGTTAAACAAGTCGCAAATAGTAATGTTTTTAGAAAGTTTGAAAAAAAAACCTATTTATTTGTGGAAAATTTTTTACTGTTTTTAGTTGTTAATGGTTTGATTGCTAACTTCTTAGAATTTTTTTTAAGATGCTTTACTTATTGGTAATTTTAAATTATTTACACCTGTAAATACATCACTTAGGTTGCTTTTGAACTTTCTCGTTTTTTAATCCTTCTTATGTTTATACCTGACCTTTTTTTATGGTTATTTTTTCACTGGTACTGCGTCTGTTGTAGGATATAGCCTTCGAGCATATATCTACTAAAGGCAGCCCTAACGCTCAGCAGTGCGAACAAGCGTGCGGGAGGAAGAAAAATCGGACTATAACCTTTCTGTACCTCTTTCGCGTGCTAATTGGTTCGTGGTAGAGGTATATACCCCGCTATGCGTGCTGATTGGTGGGCGAGGTATATACCCCTCCCACCGACAAATCAGCGCGTTGGTGTGAGGGAGGAAGGTTATACCCAGATTTTTCTTTCTCTCTCGCACGCTTTTTCGCACTGCCAAGTGGCAGAGCTGCCTCTAGTAGGAATATGCTCGAAGGCTGTAGCCTAGTATGTATGTTACCGTGAAAGACCTAATTTGGTGAATGTCAACATTCGGCAGTAGTAAAAAAACTAAAAACTAAACGAGCACCAACCAAAACTTTCGAATTTGCTGCGTTCTGATAAGCAAAAACCGAAACTATTGAACCTAACCAAAACTATTAGTTTTAACTAGATCGCATCAAAGTTGTTAGTGCTTGTTCATTTTTTTTTAATATTTGACATCCAGCGGCAAATGTTATATTTACCAAATTCGGTCTTTCACAGCTACAGGTATAAAAGACCGGAATGCTGAATTTTGTGCACTTTACAATTCTATAGAATAATTTTTTGTCCTTGCTTACAATATTTTTATGATTCCATATGATCTGTTTTTTTATCTCCATAATAAAATTGTTCGCTACAAATTTTTTCTTATTATATCAAATCCCAAAATTTATTTTTTTATGCCAAATTAACTTATTTGTTATCAAATTTATGTACCCAAATTTATGTACCCAAATTTATTAAGCACAAGAAATGGCTTTTATACTCAAGATAATAACAATGTTCGTTAAATAGTAGATTAGACACCAGATAATTTTTTTTAGCAGCTGTTTACTTAATTTGGTTAGCTCTGGTTAATTCTGGTTAGTTGTGGTTAGTTCTGGTTAGTTCTGGTAATGTAATTTTATTGCTTGGCCATTAATTGCATTCTTGAGTAGTACATTTACAGATAATTGTTTTCAAATAGTTCGGCTTTAACAAGTTGGCGACAGATCTATCACTTTGGAAACATACCACTTTATATAAGGCGGCCAACCGTCCCTCATTTTGCGGGACGGTCCCATATTGGCGGTTGTAATCCCGCATTGCAATATTTAATAAAATTGTCCCGCAATATGTCTCTTGCGTCCCGCATGTCCAGCATGTCGTTAAATTAATTAATTTATGGATGAAGCGCATCCTACAGAACGAGTATTTTCGTTAATGAATGCCTTATGGACTTCGAAAAATCATCACATACAGTTGAAACGTTACATGCAATGCTTATTGTAAAATTTAATATGGTTGTCAAAACTTTTTTGATATACTTAACAAGAACCACAATCTAGTTTAGGGAAAAATACGATTTCAAATAATTAAATATTGAATTAGTATTACCCAATTTTCATTAATTTTACTTTTTCCACCTCACCCCCCCGTTGTCGTCGTCTTAGGTCCCGCATTGACTTTTCATAAAGTTGGCCGCCTTAAATTTATATGATAGCTAAAAAGTGAATAATTTGGTGACCAATTAAATCACACCCTTTGTAAAGTTTTGTAGTGTACAAAACTAGGCCTAAATATAGTGTTTCAAACGTAGATACATTAGAGTTTTTTAAAAAAGACTCACCATAACGCAGGCGCAGTCGAGGACTTACTTAAAAAAATATTTTGTATAATTCTGATATTATTAAAGCTAAACACCTTGTATAAGCATTATGTGTTTACGATAATAATAATTTATACTAAGAAACCAATGGTAATTACTATCGTGCATATATAAAGTACCCGTAAGTGAATGTGACCCTAAGTAGGTCGAATGATAGATATATTTATAAGTTACTAATAAAGTAAAAATTGTACCGGCTTAACAGACAGCCGTACGTGATGTTAAAGTAGTATACAAGATGTTACAAGTATAATAGTTAACTGACAATTTTTTAACCGAAGAAAATTAGAAAACTCGTAAGATAACTAAATTTGGGCAAATTTTGTGTCAGTTTGTTACAATTAAAATTACACGTAAAAAAATAAATATACAGGGTGTCCGGAAATACCATTCGAATAATTGTAGGGATGATTCTACTTGTTAAATTATGAAGAAAAGTTCATATAATTTGACGTTTAATTTTTTCTTATATCTTATATAGCAAATTAGCAAACATTGTACTGATGTCTTTTACATTAATTTTGAAAAAAAGTTAGAAAAAAAATATTCAAAAAAAATTGGTCAAATTGTCTTATTACTTGTCTAATAGCCAAAAATTAATAAAATCTATTTTTACGATGATCGCTGCTTGGACTATTATGAGAAAACTAATTGTTAATACAATTTTTTAATAGCTGCTGCAACTTTAAAAGTAAAGGCCAATCAACAATCTTTGCTGCTATCCACTTTTATTCAGCGGGGTGTAACATAAAGGCTGGGAATAAATTAAACGGAGGATTACTAAGTAAAAAACAAAAGTGTTTTTATAGATTTATTTTGGCTTTACGAATATTTGTTTTTGAGTTATAGGGTGTTAAAATAAATGCAAAAAAATAGTTTTATCTAATAACTTTCGAACTAAATTTTAGCCAGAATTGAATTTGATAGTTCCCTAGAAACAGTAAAAAAATGACTTCTTTGTTTACTCGGTTTTGTGCCAATTTCAAATTAATTTTTGATTTTGCCTTCTAGGTTTTTGGTATGTTTTGTCATTTTTCCGTAAATAAGCCTTTTGTAAATACCAATTGTTTTATTGTGAAGTTTAGAAACACGAACGAAAATTTAAACAACACAAACATTATTGGGTATGTTTTGACTCAGTTTTACAAACATGTCGCATGGATATTTAGAAAATACTTTTAGATATTTAAAATCAAATATTACCAATTAACTAACAATTAAAAATGTTTCTTTAAAAGTGTTAGAGAATGTTATGGCTTCAATAACACCAAAATCTTTGACTTTCATTGTCGTTATTTGTTAATTGATACACAACGTTTCGGTTAGTGACGTATCTCCAAGTGATAAATAAAAACTATTCTTAGAAGCTACGACTTACCTATATACTATCAATTGTTCACCGAAGCTTGACCGATTTTTCATGGTTCAGCAACGGCTGCCAGATATTCAAAATGTAGATACTAGGTTTGCTAAATACATTCTGGTTATTTGCGATTATTACAGCTTCTTTAAATTGTCTTTTCTTCCACGTGGGTTTCTTTATGATTAATTTTTGCTTCCGACCATTGTATGCGGTGTTGTTTTGGACCAAAATCCATTTTCACGAGTTTCACCTCGTTTCGTGGTGAGTGGTTGAGTGGTCTTTTTTTTATCCAGATGAAATCTCACCACATTCACAGGGAATTTGAAAATACAGTAATTTTTTTGAAACATTGTTGTCCGTCTCGTCTTAGTAAGAGTATTTCTAAGTCCTTTGAGATTTAAATGCTGTTTTAATATACTTATTTGTTATTCTCGAATCTTCTCCGAAGATCCTTTAATACGAAATAGTCATTTTTAAAATTTGGTCCTGTAGAGTTTCGTTCAAACAGAGTTTTTTGTCTTATTTTGAATTTGTCGATTGTTTCTTAACAAATTTCTCACTGAAGCCATGCTGCTTAAGATTCCTAGTTATATTACTTATTTTGTCTTGCAGGGATTTTAATAATAATAATAATAATAATAATAATAATAATAATAATAAATGTCTTTATTTCTGAATAATAATCGATTACATATTACAATAAAAGATAAAAAAAACTTAAATTCAGAAAAAGGCGGAGTTCAGATGAGGCATCCTTGAATGCCTCCCTAATCATACCCAACCATTAATTAATTACATAACAAAAAATATAAATAATTAAAAGAAATGTCTTTCAGTATTCAAAAAAACCCAAACAAACAAACATGTAATGGCGTATTAGGCAAAAAAATAGCTAAAAAACAAAAGATTAATTACACATTTCTTACTAATAATCACATAAAAAAGCTATTGTCGCTTACCCAAAATATATTTTGTGTAACGTACTTTAAAGGCAGATTGTGAAAGATGTTTTAAATTCTCCGACAAAGAGTTAAAAAATTTAGCCACATTATATGAGAAGCTACTCTCAAATATTGCGATTCGATGATAGGTGAGTTTATTTTTCTCGAAATCTGATATTAATATTATGACATGGGTCCTAAAGACAATACGCTTATAAAGATATGATGGACGTTTGGACAGATAATTTTATAAAAGAAGCATGCTTGATGTAACTCTCTCTCCTTCCATGTTCAACCAATTGGACTGTACCAACGTATGCGAGATATGCAATACTTTCTTACACCATGAATCAGCCTTAAGCAAGAGTTTGCAAGTTGAATTCTGCGTTTATCCACAGCCGTGAGGCAATTTCTGTAAACTACATCCCCATGGTTAAACAAGGAGAGTACAAGAGAGTTATATAACAACGTTTTTATATGTCTTGATAAGATATGGCGATTTTGATATAGTATTTTTAATCTAACAAATGCTCGCTGAATACAACTTGACACATGCGCATTAAATCTGAGGGAACTGTCAAAACTGTCACCCAAATTGCGAACATTATCTTTCACTGGCAGAACCGTATTATCTATTTCTACATTAATTATATTTTTTACCGAGGCCACATCTGCTTTTCGGCCAAACACCATTACACAGCATTTTTTGGGATTTAACAAAAGGGAATGTTCTAATGATAATTTACTTAATAAATTTAGTTCTTAACTTAAGGTATTACAGCCATCTACAGCGTGGGCTCGATCAAATGATAGATATACTTGCGTATCGTCCGCGTAATACTGAGCAGAGCATGATTCCAAAGCATTTGAGAGAAATGAAGTATAAATGGAATATAAAAGTGGAGATAAAGCAAAGCCCTGAGGCACACCACTCCCAATCATTATAGGGGATGACACCTCAGTACCAATTCGAACAGCACATTTCTTGTGGTTACATTAGGTCACTGCGCAGTTATATAGTAGAAATAGGACCAGGCGATACTTTAGTAAGCTTTAATGTAAAAAGTCTGTATACAAATGTGCCAGTAGCAGAATCGTTAAGCATCATTCGAGCCAAGCTTAACGAAGATGACACATTAGTAGTACGCACCACCCTGCCGCTGGATGGAGTGATGGAGTTGTTGGAGCTGTGCCTCCGTAGTTCTTACTTTTAAGTGAAAGATAAGTACTATGCGCAGGTCGGACGTCTCATGGGCTTATCGCTCTCTCCAGTGGTAGCAAATATTTATATGGAATGGTTTAAGGAACACGCAATTAAAACTGCACCAAAGGCAATGGAAATCCAAGATTTTAGTGTTACTGAATGATAAATGTACTAATAATTTACAAACTTAACGTAGATATATTCTATAGTTTTTTGTCGGATATATGTTTTAACACATTCTTGTTGGATTTAGTTGCCAGGAAATTTTGCCTATACAATGAAACCGAAGGGCTTCCATTGTATAAAAAGCTTGCCTGGCAAGTAAGCCCAATAAGAACTTATTAAAACTTAAAGTAATTACTATTTAACAATAATTAATCAAACAAAGCAATATATACAATACATTTTTAATGCGTTTTTTATGAATTATTTTATTTGTGCAATATTAAATTTGCCGACATTTCATTTCATCTCTTTGCCGAAGAGTCTGTATGTCAGGAATTTTATGTTCCGGAATAAATGGATAGGTCGTGGGGAACCAAGAACATGGCCTTTCTGGTTTCCTGACCTTAATCCTTTGGATTATTATTTATGGAGGCACTGAAAAACATAGTTTCATTCCGTTGAAATTTCTGACGTGCAGACTTTTTATCAAAGAGGTGAAATGGGATTTCGGAAAATTTAGGAGATGCCTGGCATTTTTGCAGGAATATGAAAATTCCTGAGGAAATGCATTGAGAATTGTATTGCAGCATTACTTTAAACGTCTAAGGTTCCTAAGAACCCATGCAACAAGTTTTTAAAAATGATTCAATACATACCCCATGATGTTTGTGTTTTTTATATTTTGTACTTGTTTTTAGTGATTAGCAAAACAAGACCAAGACCAAGACCGGCCTAGTCTTGGTCTTGGTCTTGGTCTTGCAAGCCTGGTCTTGGTCTTGGTCTTGCAAGCCAAAATTGGTCTTGGTCTTGGTCTTGGTCTTGCACCACCCGGTCTTGGTCTTGGTCTTGGTCTTGCTGCAAGAGTCTTGCTGGTCTTGCTTTTTTTGGTAGTAATAATTTAAACTAAGCAATCTTGAATAAAATATATCTTTTTAATACTAAAATATAAATCAAGATGGGGACTATATTTTTTGCTTTAAAATTTTAAAATATACCAGTTTTAATCTTAAACGTAAATTTAAATTATTTGATTAAAAAGCATATTTTTAATGAAGGCGTTTATTTATTTATAGCGCCAGGGCCGGATTTAATTTTTTTCCGCCCATAGGCTTATAAATTTTTGCCGCCCTAGTATGTCAATATGTTTTGAATGTAAACTACACTAGTAATTCTTATAAAACATTATTAAACAAATTTTACAAAAGTAAAACATACAGAAAATTAATTAACAATTCTTTAAAACAAACAAATTTTAGGATTTTTTTATCTATTCGCAAAATATTAAAAAATATATTAATTTACCATTACATTTTTTAAAAAATTAATCGTAAATTTGCCGCCCATAATATTTGCCTCCCTAGGCTTCAGCCTACTCAGCCTTTGCGTAAATCCACCCCTTTATAGAGCTCTATTTTTGGTTAAATTAAGACACAACCTTCTTTTATACATTTGGCGGCATATAGAAACATTTAAGAGATAAGAATTATATAAATTTTCTTTGAAGAAGCAGATAAAATTAAAGCAAATACAAAACTGTTTACTGTGTGAGCAGAAAAAAAGACTTTTAATTTCAACCAGACGTGAAATATATGTGAAAATAATTCTGATATGTAATCATTGGTTTCTGATTCCAAAAAAAAGTTATTTAAAAAACATTATAGCTTATATGAACTTTTTACCTTTAAATTGGTTAAGAATTTGTCGTACAAAGTTTGTAGAAATACTTTATAAACAATCTGCAGATACAAGGGGGCCCAATAGTGTGACAAAGCTCGATATCTCCTAAATCGTCCATTATAGTGAAAATTTAAACATACAAAAATTATAGACAAAAAGGGCATACAATGTAAAATTATTTTCTCTCCCTTATTTTTAGCTTTTCCCCTAAAATAAAAAATTTATGGCGAAAAATCAATTTAGAAAAAATCGCCACCCTGTATATTATGCTGGAAATTGTTGTTATATAGGAACAATGTCGACGTAGATGGTTTTTAAATATTCTTTTCGGTTTTGACTTTATATAAAGTGATTTTTACAATCCATTTATATAAAAAGTATTCCTTTATCACATGGCAAATATATTTTTTATATGGTGCTACCTCTTACAGTGTGAAACAAAAATAATGTATTTCTGGATTTTGGAGATTTTTGATCCCCCTGTAAGTGGCATCACTTGATAGCTAATTAAAAAAAAAAAACATTAAAATTATGAAAGTAATATTCAGCTTCCATAACTTTTGTACCCCTAGTTTTTCTCTGTCCTAAACGATTTCGGAGATGTCAAGCTTTGTCGGACCATTGAGTCACCATCTCATTATTTTTGAAACATGTTATTAAATTTATTCGTTATCGTTGTTAAAGAACTATAGAACTAAAAGAACAAAGTGATCGATTTAATTATTATTTTATTTAAGAAACTCTTACTTATTAAATAATCGCCTCTTTTGACAGTTCTTGACACAGTTTTTGTCATGTCTGTATGAAATGCCTCTGTATATTAAATATAACAATGAAATATTACAATATCAAAAAAAGTTGCAGAAGTGCAAGAGTCTTGCAGGTCGGTCTTGGTCTTGCGTAGTCTTGCACACCTCGGTCTTGGTCTTGGTCTTGGTCTTGCATACCCCGGCCTTGGTCTTGGTCTTGCAAGCGAAAAGGTAGTCTTGGTCTTGGTCTTGGTCTTGCAGCAAGACCAAGAACGCAAGACCAAGACCGGTCTCGCTCATCACTACTTGTTTTGAATGTTCCTGTATATGCATAGGAAAAATGGTATTTTCAACACTCCTAATTACGGGAAATTGACAAGAAATACAAAGAAAACTTAAAAGGAAAATTTTATTATCACAAAAATCTATAATAAGAAAATGATAAAAAAAAGAGTTTTACCAGCGGCGTACCAGATTATTATTTTTTAAATGCTCACGGTAATATTTGTACGCACGCCAGTGCATGTAAACTAGGAAGTCAATTTTAGTGCTACTAGGGCAGTATAAAATTAAGCTCTGGTTGAAAAAATAAAGAAAATACTGCAGGAAAAGAAGAATTAATGCTGCAGTGTTAGCGGATTATTGTTAGACTCTTGTTCGAGAAGAACTAGAAGCAGTATAAAAAGGAAAAATAAAAAAAAGAAAAAATATTGATTAGTTTTGTGTTTAGAAGCAGTAAGTTTGGTTAGGTTGGTAAGTTCTGGTTAGTTGTAATTAAGCAGTAATAATCAGGAAAATAGCTAATAGAATAATTATTAAAAATTACGCTTATAAATGCCACTTTGTTATTGTTAATTGAGAAATGGTATACACAATAAACTTTTCAGATTTTTCCAAAACAATATTGTGGGTCTATTTTGTTGAAATATAATGCACAAAAACTGCTTTTTCATGCGACCTATACCCATTTTACTACTGACTGATCCATTAGCTCATCAAAATTTTGAGGCACTTCCCGAGGGAGTAGAAACTTGAAATTTGGTATGTAAGTGGGTTTTAGGAACCCACCGCTGTGTTCAGACGTCGATGTCGTGATTGGGCCAGTAGGATCTTTTGTAACATGCGCTGGAGTTGCCGATTATCAACAACTCCAACCCGCTGGGGTTACCGGTTACCGGCAATTCCAGCTGCTAGCGTATAGGACGGGATCCGAAGCTAAGACAAACAGAAGGCTTAACTCAAGGTGTTAGCATACCGTGCTGATGGGTGAAAATCCCAGACACCTGTTTCACGGGGAAGGGCTAACGGAATCGCTTTTATAGGGAAAAGGGTTCCCTGGCCTTAAAGAGAAAGCGGATAAAACCGTTTTCATAGGGAAAGGCCGGTGATACGGCCTCAGAAGGTACATCTGGTTCCTGTAACAAGAACCTGGTAGCTACCCACATCACTATACCGGGAGACGAGAGCATGACCGATCTAATCGTCTGCTCGTCATACTTTCCAGGAGACAGGGACACCTACCAGAAAACATATTGTGCTCGTGTCCGGTAGCGGCACGAGTAAAGGGGGATGAAAGAGCTGTCTCTTGATATCGGAATCTTTAGAAGTCTAATCTTATTGGAAGAAATATAAAAACGTGTGTGCCACAATAGACCGAGCGGTCGAGGTGGAGGGCGTAAAAGGTCGACTCACTTTAAACCTAAAGGTTTTAGGTAACAAGTAAAGAAACATTCTAAATAATGCACAATTTTACTTGGAACGCTCTGAAACAGGGGCGGTGAAAGAAATCACTTTAAATCCAGAATAACAGAACTTGTATACCCTTATAAACAAAATTAATAAAAAACTCATATTTGGAGAAAACTTATCACTTCTCCTCAATCATTTGTTCCATTTATTTAACCTAAAAAAAAAGAGAAGAGATCCCACAAAAAACACGTATATAAAATAAGGGTCAAGTTCCTATTTAAAAATCTTGGCCTCTTATAGTATTGAGATCTAAAATTAGACCAAGTTGCCTAGACACAAGACACTTGCCTAGTCGAAATAAAACTTGGTCTAATTTTAGATCTTTGTACTTTAAGAGGCCTTTCTTGGTTAGAAACTTGACCCTTATTTTACATAAGAATTATTGGTGGAATATAGGTATACACTGTAATAAATGATCATTGTATCTCTCATGCACTATACTAAATATATTTCCTTGAATGTGACACACATAGGTATTTTAAATAAATTTATTACTGGAAGTGAGTGCCAAAAGAGAAATGGTGCTAGTGGGTGAAAATGTAACACTGCGACATAATTTGCAAAAATATCAGTTTGTGCAATTTCAACTAACAAATGATATTTATGCAGTGAGTGTTCTTGCGTTTAAACAAGGAATCCATGCCAAGTAATTTGTTTCATTCACCTGTTTCACAGTTTACAATTTATATTTATCCAGCTAAATAAGCCAAAAAGCTAAAAATTTTAATGAGAATCTTATAGGAAAACAGCAGATATTTAAGTGTTACACCGACCAACAAATATAAAGTTTTTTTTGATTTCCAAGATTGAATATCTCAGAAACCACTTAGCATACCTTTTTTAATTTTTTCACAAGTAATTAGAATACTTATGTGAATTTACATACTTATTCTCATACCTGTATATTGAACGGTTTCTATAATATAAATATATTCGTATAAATTTTTTTTGGCTATATATCAGAAATTTTCTATAAAATTATACTTACAAACTAAACATACATTTTCTTAATGGTATTACAAATTTTTTTGCGCAATCTGTATTTAGAAAAATATTTTTTAAATGTCATCATATCTGGGAAAATTTTGTTATAATAATTTGTTTGATTTAGAGATCCTAAAACCAATATAAAAAACCCCAGAAAGAAATCCAAAAATTATTAATTATAAAAGCATAATCATTCAGAAAAGTTTTTTTAATTTTGTCCAAATTATTCCTACGTAAAAGTTATTAACAAAATTTTAATAATTTTCAGTATGGTATTTATCACGTCTGAAATATAATTGGAAAAAATAAAAATCCGCTTTAACTAACAAGAACTAACCATGACCGACCATAACCGGGGGCTTTTAAATTTGTCCAAATTATCCCTACGTAAAGTTATTAAAATTTTTTAAATAATTTTCAATATGGTATTTATCACGTTTAATATATAATTGGGGAAAGTAAAAAGCCGCTTTAACTAACCAGAACTAACCAGGACCGACCAGAACTAAGAGCTTTTGACTTTATCTAAAGTATTGCTACGTAGAAGTTATTAACAAAATTTTAATAATTTTCAATGTGATATTTATCACGTTTAAAATATAATTGGGGAAAGTAAAAAGCCGCTTTATTTAACCAGAACTAACCATGACCGACCAGAACTGAGGGCTTTTGACTTTATCTGAAGTAGTTCTAAGTAGAAGTTATTAACAAAATTTTAATAATTTTCAAAATGGTATTTATCACGTCTGAAATATAATTGGGGAAAATAAAATGCCGCTTTAACTAACCAGAACTAACCATGACCGACTAGAACTGAGAGCTTTTGGATTTGTCTAAATTATTTCTACGTAGAAGTTATTAATAAAATTTTAAGAATTTTTTATGTGGTATATATCTCGTCCGAAATATAATTGGGGAAAATAAAAAGCCGCTTTAACTAACTAGAACCAACCATGACCGACCAAAACTAAGGGCTTTTAAATTTGTCCAAATTATCCCTACGTAGAAGTTAATAACAAAATTTTAATAATTTTCAATATGCTATTTATCACGTCTGAAATATAATTGGAGAAAATAAAAGCCGCTTTAACTAACTAGAACCAACCATGACCGACCAGAACTAAGGGCTTTTGTATTTGTCCAAATTATCCCTACGTAGAAGTTAATAACAAAATTTTAATAATTTTCGGTATGGTATTTATCACGTCTGAAATATAATTGGAGCACATAAAAGCCGCTTTAACTAACTAGAACCAACCATGACCGACCAGAACTAAGGGCTTTTGTATTTGTCAAATTATCCCTACGTAGAAGTTAATAACAAAATTTTAATAATTTTCGGTATGGTATTTATCACGTCTGAAATATAATTGGAGAAAATAAAAAACCGCTTTAACTAACTAGAACCAACCATGACCGACCAGAACTAAGGGCTTTTGTATTTGTCCAAATTATCCTACGTAGAAGTTATTAACAAAATTTTAATAATTTTCTGTAGGGTATTTATCACGTCTGAAATATAATTGGGGAAAATAAAATGCCGCTTTAACTAACTAGAACCAACCATGACCGACCAGAACTAAGGGCTTTTAAATTTGTCTAAATTATCCCTACGTAAAGTTATTAACAAAATTTTAATAATTTTCGGTATGGTATTTATCACGTCTGAAATATAATTGGAGAAAATAAAAGCCGCTTTAACTAACTAGAACTAACCATGACCGACCATAACTGGGGGCTTTTAAATTTGTCTAAATTATCCCTACGTAGAAGTTATTAACAAAATTTTAATAATTTTTAATGTGGTATATATCTCGTCCGAAATATAATTGGGGAAAATAAAAAGCCGCTTTAACTAACTAGAACCAACCATGACCGACCAAAACTAAGGGCTTTTAAATTTGTCCAAATTATCCCTACGTAGAAGAAAAGACAATTATAGTTATAGTGATAACTAGATACAATTGTCTTTGGTAGAAGATATTGACAAAATATTAATAATTTTCAGTGTGATATTTATCATGTCTGAAATATAATTGTGGAAAATAAAAAGCCGCTTTAAGTAACCAGAGCTACTCATACTCATGACCGAACAGAACTGGGGGCTGAATTTGTCTAAATTTTCCATACTTAAAAGTTATTAACAAAATTTCAATCATTTTTTAGTATGGTATTTATTACGTCTAAAATATAATTCAAAACCGACCAGAACTGCTGGCTTTTGAATTTGTCCAAATTATCCCTACGTAGAAGGTATTAACAAAATTTTAATAATTTTTGATATGGTATTTATCACGTCTGAAGTATAATTTGGGAAAATAAAAAGCCGCTTTAACTAACTATAACTAACCATGACCGACCAGAACTGAGGGCTTTTGAAGTGTCTAACTTATCCCTACGTAGATGTTATTAACAAAATTTTAATAATTTTTGATATAGTATTTATCCTGTCTAAAATATAATTGCAGAAAATAAAAAGCCGCTTTAACTAACCAATACTAACAATTACCGACCCGAAAGGCTTTTAAATTTGTCTCACTTATCCCTACGTAGATGTTATTAACACAATTTTAATAATTTTTGATATGGTATTTATCACGCCTGAAATATAATTGGGAAAAATAAAAAGCCGCTTTAACTAATCAGAACTAACCATGACCGACCGAAACTGAGGGCTTTGAATTTTTCTAAATTATCCCTACGTAGAAATGATTAACACAATTTTAATAATTTTCAATATGGTATTTATTACGGGCCGCAATAATTTCATGCTGTTTGAGTCAAACCAGGTAATCATTTTTTATCTGAAAATTTTATTATATGCTAACCCTTATTTTTTGACCGCAATTAGGCTATTATTTTTACCTACCTGATTATTTGGGCCGCAATCGTTTTACGCCGGAAAAACACGTGTGATTTAAAAATCTCTGTTTGAAAAATTATTGATGAAAATTACTTGCGCCTTTAAACGCATAGTCAAAGTAGACAGAATTTAAATAGTTGTGGATCCACCAAACTAATACCAACAAAAGTGTTATTATAGTGTTGCCCCCTAGGGGTTAAGACGGGAAAATACTAGTTTACCCTCGAATAAATGTTTTTTTTTTCTCAAATATTTTAAAATTCATTTTTGCATTAATGCATATCCAAGTTAAATTTTGCGCAAGAAAACATTAAACTTACAACAGTTTTTATAAAAAACAATTAGATATTTCTTTACGAAATGTCGGTTTATTTTCTATGAAGTGTTTTGAGGTCAACGACTTCAATACTCGTGGTACGATTTTCTGTAGTACCTTTCCTGCAAGACAAAGGAAGTAAAAAAGCTGGGTCGGAGAGATTTAGATCTACAGAAGCATAAAGAAATAATTGATTGCTGCATTGTTACGAGAATAGATTACGTAAGTAATTTAGTTACCGGGTTAAATCAAAGTTTCGGATTACTTACTATTAATGTACTACAAATATATTACGTTAAATATTTAGGTAAAAATAAAAAATCTCAAGTTGCTATTAGTTAATAAATTATAGTTTAAAAAAACTAAAAAACAGGCTTTTAAATCAATTACACTAAAAAGTAGAAAATAATCAATTATAGTAAAAAAGCGTGGGGTGCTTGATATTAAATGTTACAATTATTTTATTGGTAGCTATTTAGAAAATTATTATTATTATTATATTATACTTATTATAAAAATACTAGATAAAAAGCCTGTCTCCGCCAGGCGAGAGACAATATTAAGTAGCCTCTGTCTCCGTAAGACGCCTTCCGTACGGCTAACGGTAAAAAAACACTTTTTTGCTCCTATTTTTGTCCCGGGGGCGAAATACAAAAAACGGGCTTCGTTAGGTTCTAGCCACTACTAAAGACTACCACTGTGCCAAATTTCATGATTTCTAGCTCAAGCCATAACTTCAGAATCACGTGGACAGACAAATAAATATACAGGGTGATTCATGAGGAAATGTCAATACTTAGGTACGTAGTCAGGGTCCATAAATAAACATAAAAGTCTATACAAATATGGGTCCGCAGGGCCTTCGTTTCCGAAATATAGGGTGTTAAAGTTTTAAGTTAATTTTTCCATTTTTTTAATAAAATCTATGATAATGAAAATTTTGGAGTAAAAATTGGTATCCGGGGGTTTTTGGTATGACGGATTCGAATCTAATCTAAGTACGGCTCTTACTTGTAGGGGGTGCCACCTACACGTCTTTTTACTATTTTGAACAATCACAACTTTTTGGTACGGCCCTGTATTACATTTTTAAGTAAATAAAATAATTGTTTTGTCATTTTTACGTCAAAAAGATATACTTGTTAATAGTTGATATGGGCAACCGTTTTCGAGATATTTGGATTTAAAAAAAATACGACCCATCTGATTTTATTATAGCAAAATTTTAAAAAAATACAACAAAATGTATAATTAAACATTTTTTTTATTTTCAATAAAATTATTGTTCTTTAACTATGTTTAGCAAAACATAAGCTAGGTTTTATAATTTTCCCAAAAAAAAAAAAAAAAAATTGTCAAAAAAAACTTTAACACCCTGTATTTCGAAAACAAAGATCTTGCGGACTCATATTTGTATAGACTTTTATGTTTATTTTTGGACCCTGAATACGTACCTGAAGTATTGACATTTCCTCATGAATCACCCTGTATATACCTACCTACATATAAATATATCCACATTAGCAAATTATATATATAGATAGTAAATTGCACTACACGCTTTTTTACTGTAATTGATTATTTTCTACTTTTTAGTTCGGTTTGCTATAAAAGCGTGTTTTTAGTTTTTTTAAACTATATTTTATTTTCTTATTTTTTACTCCCAAACAACATCAAACGTAATCTTAATCAAGAGCCTCCATTTTTAGTATATTTTAAATCTGTCACATAATCTCTTATGGCCAACGGATCATAACAAAATTCCATATGGAAAAGGAAAACCTCATAGGTAACCCAACATGAAGGTCAGTGAAAAACCCTTTTTCCAAAAATAATTATTTTGTTGCCAGTGGCCTGGATTCTTGTAGAAAGCGTTTTGTGCTATTTTGGCCTTGCGCATTTGCCAAGTATTGTCATTTTAAAAAAGTGTTTTTATTTTTTTGATTCTGATGATCCTAGTCAGGACATTGGAACGAAGTTATGAAATAATTGTTTTTCTTCTGCTCTTGACTTCTATACAAATTTTTAGGTTAATCAGATTTCTTAAAATAGGTGAAAATTCAGTTGAAAGATTTCATTACATAATTACAGGTCAATAGCTAAAAGCCTGCGCAATAGCGGTTTCAATTCAAAATCTCATCAGCAACCCGTCATTGGATCAAATTTAATCTTAAATGTTACAACAATTGCTCCGCTAACTAGCAGTGGTCTTAGAGATGAACAGGAGTAGAAAAAAAAATGTATTTTTTTTTAATTTTAAATCTTTGTTTTCAGAAGCAACACATTAGTTTATTTCCATCCAAAACCATAAGATATAGTCTTATAAAACGACATTCAAAGTTTATTTTTCCACTAATTCTAATCGTTTCTTTACAAAATAAATCTCATTCAAAGTTTACTTTACGGCCTTTTTCCTAATACAATATTATTAATAATTCTAACGTCCAAGTCAACTTCAAACTAATCAGTTTGACATTTATAATAAACCGCAAGAAGCGCGCCAAATTCAAAATTAAAGAAATCTATTTTCTTTACATATATATATATATATATATATATATATATATATATATATATATATATATATATATATATATATATATATATATATATATATATATATATATATATATATATATATATATATATATATATATACAGGGTGTTTCTTAATTACATGTTAATATTTAAGGGGGTGATTCTTGGAACTATTTTAAGAAAAAAAAATATTTTCATTTTCATACCACTTTAAATATTTTTAGGAAAATTGGTTTCCGGCGTTTATGCATTAAAGAGCATTTTTTGACCTAAGAAACATTTTTTTATTTCCAACAGTGGCGTCCGTACGTTGTGTTTCCCTGGCGTTTTCTCCACATTTATAATATAGAGTTATAATTTAAAGCCGTTCTTTTGATAAATACCTTATTATAAATCTACTCCAAAAAGTAAAAAACGTATTTTGAAAACTCTTGACTTTGACAAATAAGCACCTGTGACCTGTGGCAGCCAAGTTTGTTCAGGTGAAACTATCCTTATAGTATCATGCAGTTTTTAGACAATTGCAGCAGAACCGCAGGAAATAAACTTAGCAACCCCTATATCACCGAATTCCTCGTGAAAATCTCTATCCATTGATATAAAAATATAAGGTGTATTCCATTTAAAAAATACTTCACTTGTGCTGTAACTTTTTTGTTTTTGTTTCAAATGTTTTTCTGATTAGATTATTGAATTCTACGGAAAAAAATCACGGAATAGGCTATATTAGTTTTTTAAAAAAGGACATGAAAGTTCAAAAATAAAGCCCTGTTTACTTTAAAATGAATAACCCTGTACATATAGGTATAAATATAAAACATTTTAATGAAAGCTCTTCTTTTTCCTAAAAACTTAGTTGGAATTAAAATAAATCACGCCCACTAAATTGTTTTTAAAAAGTGTTTAATCTTTTAAATCACTTTTTAAATTTGTATAATTTATAAATCATTTACCGAAATCGGAATAAAAAAATATATTTTAAAAAACATTTCATGCGATCGACGAATAAACTTCTACAATGATGAAGATCTGGAAAAATGTTAAGTCAAACATTATTTGTAAACAAAAAAAAATTGTGTTTAATAAAGAAAAGCGATATACTTTTTTAAAATTTAATCATTTAGTAATTTTCAAAAATCTTTTAAAAGTATGTTGGTGGAATAATATTATATACTAACAATTAAACTATCATATAATAAAATTCAAATGATCGACAAATTAAGACTTAGAAAGATGGGAAATATAGTAAATAAAATGACATAAATTGATTACCCTATCATTGCAATTGATACACTTGAAAAGCGTAAGTTTTTTATGAAAAATCATAGTTTTATTTTTATAAAAAATTATAAAGCGACTGATTTACATGTAAACTCTACCAACTTTTTAAAAGTTATCTTTGTAATATTATTTTCTTGAATGTTATTGAGGATGATCCATTTTTTTTGCGGATCAGACGATTTAGGTAATTACCTTCTTAGAAAATTATATCCATTACAAGAAATCTTTTGTTTGAAAAATATCTTATTGTTAAATAATAATTGATTTCAAGCCATAGTCTATAATAACCTTATTGAAATATTTTTGGTAAATATTGTAGACTTTTTATTTAAATATTAAATTTCAAATCACTATTATATCTTTAACTTTATCAATTCTCGCAATAAATCTGCGGATTTTTATTAGCCTATAAAACCAGGTGATTTTACAACTGTTTAAAATTACGTTTTTATTTACGAGCTCATAACAATATTAACATTTCATAAACGTATTATTTAAAAAGTCACTTATTACAATAACAGTACAATTTACTGTTTTTAATCTATCTTGTAGAAAAAATTATGCACTGCAACGATACGACTGCAAATTTTTAACTCTGTCTAATACTTAGCTTGGAAGTTAGAAGTTACCTCACTTTTCTTAAAAATCTCTTCTTGATGTATAGACCAAACTTAATCGTAAAGCTGGTTTCTAATCTTAATAGTGGAAATATAAAACTCAGTTAACAAATAAATACTTTTGCGGGCCCCTACCAACCCTTGAGTTTTTTAAATTTAAGGGTTTGTAGGGGGCTGCTACCCTTCAGCCAGACCTAAAAAAATTAAAAATGCTTTGAAATGAATTTTTAAAAAAATTTGAATAAAAATAAGACGATAATTCCATATAAACTATATGTAAAAAGTTGATATTATCTATCGATTATAGATTCGCCGTTGTCAAATTTAACAGCTTGTATTGAACTTTAAACCATATTTTTAATAATGTGTTTATGGAGAATTCGCAAAGATATTTAATTGTTTGTAAGCATAAAATTGTTCCCAACATCAAACAGTTGGTGAGGGCGCCCAAATTATTTGATTTACATTTTTTTAAACTTTTAAAAGCTTATGATCTCTTGTATATGTGAAAAAATATCAAATTTTGAATATTTGATTTTTAAATTAAAAATTGCGTGCAAACACTAATAAACCGATTTTAACGAAATTCCCTATGATGTTTCATAATAGCATGAAGTTTTTCTGGCCGAATATGAAAGCATTTAAGAATATCCAAAGTATCCAAAAAATCATCAAAAAATTACGTTTTATGCCTTTTAACAAATGTACCGGACCTTTCCGAGAAAAAGCATAATAATATCTCGATTCTTGTCATATAAAGGGTATTTTTTTTAGAGGTGTAGAACTTCGAAATGAAATAAAACCCATAAACATCAAGCTAACTGCCATAGTATTGACTTTATTAGATAGATACATTATGCCATTAGTGCTTAAATATGATTTTAGGTATATGAGCGCTGAGGCTAGATCGAATAAAGTGCAATCTGAAAGTCCAATACTCGACCACTTTTTCAAATAACAATAACGTCGCGAATGTTGACTTCCAAATGGTCCAACGTCGGTGGTTTATCTGTATAGACTAGCGACTTCACCCCACAAAAAATAATCCATTGGCTTGATATCACACTACCTTGGAGGCCAATTCAAAGGACCATTATGACCAAATTGATTGTGTCACGTGCTCTGTGGCATGTTGCGCCGTCTTGTTGGAACCAAAGTGCTTCCACATTAATGCAATTTAATTGGGGAACAAAAAAGTTACTAATCGTTGATCTACAGCTCTTTCAATAGACTGTAACATTCTGGCCCGCAATATCTTTGAAAAAATATAGGTCAATGATTCCACCTGCCCATAAAGCACACCAAGCAGTAAGTTTTTGTGAATGTAACGGCGTCTGAATAAAGGCTTCAATATTTCCTTAACTCCAAATCCGGCAATTTTGTTTGTTTACATAGCCATTAAGCCAAAAATGAGCCTTATCGCTGAACAATTTTTTTTAGTGGATATGAGGATTAAGAACAATTTTGTTTTCGGCCCATTCGCCGAACGCACGAAGCAAATAATATTCACGTGGCTTCAGCTCTTGCACGAGCTGGATCTTATTAGCTCGTAAACCAAGATCTCTTTGCAAAATCTTCTATAAGGTGGATGGATACAGCGCCAATTGCTGTGAACGATGGCGAATCGACTCATTCGGATCCCTTTAAACGCTCTCTGTGGATGCACAACATCAAAAACTTTCTTGAATGGACCAATGAGCTAACATTATAGATATAGAAAGCATTTCATTCGTAAACGCAATCGAGAGCTGCGCCCAACATGGTGTGTTTATTATTGACGATAGAATGGTACAAGCATAGTTTGTACTTATTGTGAAATGATAATCCAGAAATCTTATTCGTCACTTTACACACTTGGCACTGCCTTACCATTTTAATTTATTGAAAGTACTTACACAAAACTGAAATTTATACAATTGTCACAATAATTACCCAAACAACAAAAAACATTTAGACTAAAACGCCATATTGAATGTGTCATCTGTCGAGCGAAGCCGAAGGTGGCGGAAGTACGCTTCACGTCACGTTGTCGCGCCTTTTTTAGTAGCTGTCTAAAAACAAAATAGTATTTTGACATAATTTCTTTTCTGTGTTATACTTTATAGTAATAAATATAACAAATATTATTCACAGTTTAAATTACAATAGTAAAGCTATATTTGATGTAATTTTAGGAATAAATTAAGTAAAATTTAATCATAACATACTATCAAGTAAATGAATCAGGAATATACTTGGCAGCCACGCTTTACGACAAAATAGTATTTGTAGTAACCATTTTCCCGGGTTTTGGTGGATTTTATTGTTTCGAGTACAGAGGTTCATTCAACGCTAGGCAGAATCTTAGAATGTGCGTTTATGATGCACGCTTATGCCAAATCGATGCTTTCTCCGTAAAATGGATGCAAGGCACAGTAAGTTTTACGAACTAAACCACGATTTTCGAAAAAACTTTGTACAATTTGCAAGCGTGCTTCTGGCGTAACCCTATTCATGGTGAAATGGCAAAGTATACAGAGCATACATCAGATGTCACCTGTGAAATTGACTACCAGTAGAAACGGTGTTGCCAAGTCGAAAAACAAACCTCTAAAAAAATACCCTTCACAAAGGTTTCCAGCACAACATATCATTGTTTAATTCTTTAAAATTTGCAATAGATCGAAACATTTTTCACAAGATTCTAAAATTACGACGGGCTGTTTAAAATTGCATTTGTGTTATGTAACCAAACTGCGTAAAATAATGTTATTATCACAAATTAGATGCAAGACCAGGCGCACAGCTGCTTTTATTAGCATTAAACTTGTTTGTTGTTTGTTATTAGCCAGCACCACAAACTTCTTAGTTGCCATAAACTAAAATTTGGTTTACTTTCTATCACGTTTTTAGTGTTACATGATCTATATAATATTTTTTACTGTTATTATCGGCATTGGTTAATTTAACCTTTAAAAATTAAAGCAATTTATTTAAATTGACCTTAATCTTAGTTACGTTATTAGTGAGATGACTTTTGACCATTATTTTCATGAAAATTATAATACTTTATTGTATGATTCATGTGTGGTATACAGGGTTTATTGTACAAGAAAATTCCTGCCTAAGTCTAATTTGAGACACAAGGCGGGAATGAAGAGGTGAAGAAAATAGTACGGTATCAAAACACAAATACGAGCACTTTCACATTTGCTGTGGCTACTAATTTTTATTTACTGTTATGTAGGCTAAATGCAGATATCTCCTAAATATCTTAGTTGCCAAAAATTTAAAAATTTAAACCATTTTCAAATTCAATTAATAAGTATTATTTTCAATAACACTAAAATCTTGGACTTCCATTGTCCACTATGACATTTGCTGTGGCTACTATTTTTTATTCACTGTTATTTTGGCTAAATGCAGAAATCCCCTAAATATTTTAGGTACCAAAAATCCACAAATTTAAACCATTTTTAAATTTAATTAATAAGTATGTATTATTTTCAAAAACACTAAAATCTTGAACTCTTAATGATGTATCTCCAACCATTTTATAGTAATAACTAAAAACTCGTTAAAGCTTCAACTTATATACTGTTAGTTGTTCACCAAAGTTTGACCGATGTTTCACGGTTCAGCAACAGTTTCAAGATATTCGGAAGGTGGATACTGGGCTTGCTAAATATATTTTGGTTGTTAAGAATTATTACAGATTCTTCAAATTTTCTTTTCTTCCAGTGGGTTTCTTTATGAATAATTTCTGCTTCGGACCCTTGTACGCGGTGTTGTTTTGACCATGTTTGTTCTTGCCCCCTCATTTTGAGTGATCTTTTTGTTTCCCCAATGTATACCTTACCACATTCACAGGGATTTTTTTTTATCTTTATGACAGCTCACGAAGGATTATTATATATGTATATTATATCCTACGGATTATATATACATATATAAACCTAAGTACCAAAGTACCGTGAGTGCCGGGTTTTCCGGTGTTTAACCCATTTCTTCCCAGTTGTTCCGTCAACGTTGTACAAGCACTGAAACATGGAAATGTTGCATTTCACAGCACCTTTTAGACAACGCGGTAGTGCCACCACGGACGTTATTTTTAAATAACTAAAAGTGTCTCTCCGGCACTGGGAATCGAACGCGGATCGCCGGGCCCGCGAGCCAAAACTCTGACCACTACGCTACCGGAGACACTAGATACAGTCATTATTTACAACATTCTTGTCCGGTCTCGTCTTAGTAAGAATACTGCTCAGAGTGGTTTAGAATTTAAATGCTGTTTTAATATTATTCTGCACATCTTTTCTAAAATTCTTTTAATGTAAAAAATGGTCATAAATGTTTAGTCTTGTTCAAGTTAAAGTTTTTTGTCTTATTTTGATATTTGTCGATTGTTTCTTTAACCAGTTTCTCACTGTATCGTTCTGCTTAAGATCCCTAGTTATATTAATTATTTTTTCTCATTGATACTGTTATAAAAGGTCACTGCGCGGTTATATAGAGTACGTATGGCCCCTTGTTTCAGTCCATTGAAGTGATAGCAATTTTGGTGTAAATACGAGTATTGTCCAGTGTGGGTAGTTTTTCTGTATACCGAGGTTTGTATATGTCCATTATTTCGTTTGACTTGGCCAGGAGCAAAACTTATTCATAATGAAATCCACTAAAAAAGAACAAAATTTAAAAATGCTGTAATAATTCTAAACCACCAAAATAAATTTAGCAAGCCAAGTATCGACATTCCGAATATCTGGCAACCGTTGCTAAACCGTGAAAACTCGGTTACGTTTCGGTAGACAACGAATAGTATATAAGTTGTAGCTTTTAAGAGTTGGTTTCAGTTATCACTTGAAAACGGTTGGAGGCACATCACTAACCTAAATAACATTTTAGTGTTATTGAAACTATACCACTTTCCAACAGCTTTAAGGAAAGTAGGGCAAAACCAAGTTCCACTCTGAAGCATTCCTTTAAACGTCATCTACAGAAGTCTTGAACTTTTCACTTTGTCCGTTGCTTCTTCCATGGAGTGTCTACACTGTAGAACAAACTGGCATATCCTTCCCTTCTTAATCTCTAAATTTTTAAAGCCCTTATGCTTTAACTGCCTCGTACTTTAATTAGTACGCTTACAGTACAGCAGTACTTTTGCTTTAATCTTTCGTGAACTGTCCTAAGTTAATAAAAAATATATCTTGAATAAAATAATATATTTTTTCTGCTTGTTGTTTACATTATTAGTCATCGTCTTAATTCTTTAAAAAGTATTTATAAGTCTATGCTATGTTTAAAATATTATGTTTATCAATAGATATTTTTTGGAATTTAAACAAATCGAAATACATATATCACTCACCCTGTAATTTGTGGACAACTAGAATACTTTATTTCATACATAAATAAAAATATATATTTTTTTAAATGCTTTTCCATTGTATTTTTGACTACAGGTATCTTTAATTTTGTGGTGTTTAAACCCTAAGCTACACACTAAATATGATTGGTAAAATTTTACTTATCGAAGATGACGCCGATTTTGATGAGTGTTGGCCTATGGGGGATTTTCTAAAATCAGTTTTTTTTTCGGCAACATCTGGTTTTCGAGCTATGAGACCCCCAAGAAGACTAACCTAAAAATGGGCACTTTTCCAAAATTCCTCCTTTTTCAAACTAATTACCATCGAATGGGAACACACACTGATTGAGCACTTACATAAAATTAATTATGAATTAGGCAATCTTCTCATTTTATTGTAATCAGTTTCACCTTGAAGGCATCATAACTCAAAAACCAGAGTTTGCTGAAAAAAATTGATTTTAGATAATTGCCAGCTCCTCAAAAAACCCCCGTATGCAAAAAATCATCAAAATCGACGTCATTCCCGATAAGTAAAATTTTACTTCTTATTTTCGTTAAAATCTCCACAGGAAAAAGATTTTTGAACCTAGACACTTTACGATAAAGCAAGGAACAAAATGAGAAGTTTAAGGCCTCTCCAGTTGGATTGTAAAGTGGTGCATGCACAGTTTGTATTACTTTAATGGGAGTTGCTAAAGGAGGAATCATATTGGCTAATTTCCTGGAGCAGTCGTAAAACACCTATAATATGGGTTAGAGAAGATAGTTTTCTTGTAAGAGTAGGGTCCTTAATAAGGCGAACGGCTCTTCTTTGATTGGAATATAGAATGCTAAAAACTATAAGAGACGCCATTTCCCAGACATGGGAACAATATTTCAAGCAGGGTCTAGTACGGGATACAGACAAAGTATACATATTAAAAGCTTTCTGGTTTGAAAGAGGACTCCCAGCTATTTTAAAGTTGCTGTGGTTATTGTTCTGTAGAACTTGGTAGCTTTTTTCACGACAATGAACATAATTATGTTTTTGAGGTAAATAACTGGACAAGATTTTTGGTATCCCATTCCTAAACTAACTGCAGGTCCTGAGAAAGATAAATCTGCCTTACTTTGTGTTTTTTTCAAATCATGCTTAGAGGCTGACTTGTTCTAGTTATGTGTAATAAATGAAACAAGATCTGCTGATGATCTTTTATGACGAAATATTTATACATTTGGGAATTGATGTATTTTTTCATTACCTTGCAAACATCTGAGAGAAGAGATGTAGGTCCATAATTAGGAGGGAGAGTTCTAGATCCATTTATGATCGTGTCTTAAGAAGTTTAAAAAAGCCAAGTTAATATAGGAGCAGCGGCAAGTTCGGAAAATTATTGTTTAAATACAATTGGTGGTGTGGAATTAGCCCAGAGGATATTGTGCTAATGTAATCCTGCTGGGTTATTTTGATAATTTTAATACTTTTAATATGCTAAATGATAAAAAAAGAATCAAAAATAGTAAAAAATCTTTACGCTAAGTTAATAAACTAAATTACCTATAAACCGAAGAATATTATTAGTGTGGCAACTGATAAAGACGTATACTATTGTCTTAATGGACTAAGAAATCATTTGCGTAATTCCGCCATATGGTTAGAAGTTGTTAATTGAGCATCATTATCCGGTAATTAAGGAACAATTAGGGACAGTTGAGGGCATCTAATAAGAAGCTATTTTCGCTGTTGGAACAGTAAATTTTATATTTTGTGAATACTTTTTAATTTTTCACAACATAAAATATCTTTATAGGTTTTCTACAAGTGACCAGTAAAATCCGCATCATATGGGATTTTTAATTAATTATTTCACTGTTTCCTGCTTTAATTAGGATAAAATTAACCAAAAATAGTAGTCAAAATCCAAAAGTGGGGGGTTGTTTCTGAAAATATCAAAAAAAGATATAGGAAAAAGTTTTTCTAAATGCAATTTATCAAATGTATAAGATAATTTGACTTTTTGCTCATTTTTGTAAATTGCACCACTGTTGCCGAATAAGACTCAACGCAATCTATACTATATATACTATAATACTTATTCGTTTTGTTTATTTTAGATACATTTTCTTTAAAGTAGCTTTATATTAAATGTGTTTTCCTAAAAAATCCAAATTGGGCTATTAAATGTAGGTCATATATGATGCAAAATTTATTTATTTCCGATACTGTATAAGGTAACTTCATAAAATATTTATTTTTAAAAAGGTAGTTTGTGTCTAAAAGAACTGGTAAAGTAAAACTTTAATATTAAGAAAGCAGATTAGAAACCGATTTGTAAAACAAGTCCGTATCAATTTTTTTTTCATTAATTTATTTTTTATGAATTCGATTTTGGCATCATTGATTTTGATTGAATTAGGTTAGTTATTAACATAAGTAAAAGTCTTTACGTGATTCGTCCTTTAAGGATATTTTTTCCCTGGGAGCCGTCTACTGCAGGCAGCGCGACCTTCTGAGCTTTTTGTGCCTAATCTCACATTTTCTTTTATACCAATCTTTCCACTAGTTTCCTTCTTCTACAAGTCTGTATAGCCCCAAGACTGGTTGGTTGATTGCCCAAATAACATATTGCCTGTCATTTGTGATTTAACGCTTCACATTCGCACATGATGTGGTAGGCTGTTTCTTCCCCCTCATCGCACATTCTGCAATTTGTCCTCTTAGGCTACCCTGTTAGCAGCCCTACAAATATGTGAAGTCTTTTCCTACTTTGACTGAGTAGTTCTTCCTTCATTTTTTTGGATGGGCCCTTTATTAAGCCTTTTCCATGTCTTATTCTACTGATGCCGGACCACTATTTCTCGTGTTTGTTTCGGATCCATTCCCTAGTTTGCCCTATAGTGCTGTGGATTTGGTACAAAGTATGGTGTGGATGATCCATGTCTTGCTAGCTCATCCGCCTTTTCGTTGCCTTCTATTGCCGACTATCCTGGTACCCACAGGAGAGTTACCCTGTTGCGTTTTCCCATGACCTCCAGTTCTTTTTGGCATTCCCATGTCAGCTTGGACGTCACCTTGGGGTTTACTAGTGCCCCTAGTGATGCCTGGCTGTCTGTTATTATGCAAATCCGCTTTTATTTATAAATCCCAGTGCAGTGCTGCAAAGCATATATTTCCGTTTGAAATACAGAACTGTGTGTTCCTAGTGGAATGGAGAATTGTGAGTTTTTCATTTCACTCTAAGGATAGGGTATATAATTTCCTTAAAGATGCAAAAATCGTATAATTGTGGTTAGATTTTAAAAGTTTAAAAATTATTTTTGTACTGCTTGTACTGATTACGGCCTGTATAATCTTTAAAGAAAACGTACTTAATAGATTAGAACAAAACTTTGGGTGAAAATTTCATGGTAAACTAATAAATCAATTAATAATACACTAAAATCAATTATGGTAAGTCAGCTAATGAACAATACGTCTTTTTGTCCTAACGAGATGACAAATAATAATTTGTGTAAGACCGCCTTATGGTTTAGAACTTGCTAATTGGACAATTATCCCATAATTAATGAACAATTAGGTAGCAGTGGAGTAGCTATTTTTGAAACTAATAACGAGTAAATAAAATAGAATGGATGGTGTTTGTTATACAGAGTCATCTAACGGGGACTGAGCAGGCACATATTTCCGGCGTTCTTACTATTTAAAACCATCTTGTATATTTTTTTTCGTAGACTTTAAAAGAAAATAACCAACTTCGAGCTAATTGTAACCACTTTTTTCGCCTTTTAGGATTTGTTGGGACAGATATAAACAGTTTTTGTGGTGTTTTCAGAGAAGTATTGGTACATTGTGGCACTACACACCATTTATATACCATTTTAGCCAGTAAATTGGGAAATTTTTAACAAAATTCACTGTAGTTGCACTCGTTGTTAACTTGTTTACTTGCATATGACGTCACGCGAAACATATGTCGACGCCATTACAGAGACAGCGTTTTTAGCGCGAATTTTATAATTTAAACTTTAACATTGAGTTTTATTGAAAATGCAGCAGATTTCCCAGAAATATAAAATGTATTGTGTTTGTTAGGTACCAAAGAATAATTTAAAACGATTTTTCAAAATCAGTCAGATAGCCTATTATTCGCATAAAAAACCAATATTATCCATAATGTGTTATATTTTTGAAAACAGAATTTAATATATCTATTTAGCTTAAAATGTACAGGTTCCATTTTAAAAAATAAGGTTAGCTCCGGATAAATTTTTTCCTGAGACCGTATACTTATTCTGAAAACGGCTTATTATTCAACAATCATAGAAAGAAACTTTTGTATAAAACATTTTTTGTATATATTTTAACTAAAAAATATAGATTCATTTTCAAGTTGACAATTTTTTTATTTTCCCCCGTATCTCTTAATCGAGCGAAAATTTTCAAATTTTGATTTAACCATTTTAAGTTTGACCTTAAAAGAGCTCATGGCGCCTATATTACTTTATTGATAGCACTGACAATTACGGAGATACCCTTAAAAATTGACGAAATTGGGACACCCTGTATAGGCACGTTGCGTTAGTATTACCATTACTAATCAACAAATCGGGGTCACCAAATTTCCTTATTTGTTTCGCTGAAATTTCATCTAGAAACCCATTTTAATAAATTATTATCAAGAGCAAAATTTAAAATGCATTTAACATTAAAATTATAGATATATAGATCAAAATTGTTTATAACAACTATAGTGTGGGTGCATTTAGATATATATTCGGATGCTTTGTGTGTTATTGCGTATTACATTTTTTCCAGTGCAAAATTGTTTTACCACAACAAAATACTGGCGACAGTTTTCAAGGTCGCTTGTTATTTTATAATTATATGTTATGCTTAAATTTTGCGTACGTATTTATATTTCTGGATTGTTAAATAATGCAATTTAAAACTAGAAATAATAATTTAAAAAAATTAAATAGACGTCATTAATCTAATTAAATAAAAAAGTGTAAACCGCTTTACTAAGCGTCATATCAAACCATATAATTTTGTAGGTGGTAAAAAAGCTGAGGCAGTACCACTTTACATGTTCGCCCTAAGAGTCGTAAAGTCCAGTTTCTTTTTTTCTTCTTCTTAATCTTTAAATAATGACTAAAACAAATTTTTAATCATTAAGCTGCTAGTATAACAAATATAGGTAGTTTTCATAAATTCAAATTGTTCGTCAAAAACCAAGGAAGTTTAAGTGTATATGGAAGCCCAATGCTATGGACTATTCGATCAAAAAATGTCCTGCCCACTATTCTGCGCAGTAACACAATTCCACGAAATTTTATTATGTGTTGCCTACTTACACACTGATAAATTAGTGTGTAGGTAAGCAAACACATTATACTTTTATCAAAGCCGTAAGTACCGTTTTCTGTGCGACGCCGACGGCGCGGCGCGTATGAAACCATATCCACTGTGTACCGTCGTCGTCTCATCAACCCTTCCAAGCGAATTACATGCTTTGTTGTGGTTTGCGGATTAATTTCCATTGTTTTGCTTTGTGTTATTTTATTTTGTAGTTGAGAAGTTTTTTGAATTAATAAAGACTTTCTTATTTTAGTGATTAGTGTTTATTAAATTGTGACTATAATTTTATGTTTATTGTTTGTTACTTATAATACCGTATCCGGGACACATACCCGGCATTTTTCACTTTAGGTAAGTATTTCTTATTTTAAAATTAGGTGCTTCTTATGAGACGCAACGTTAGGTAACCGAATAATAATAATATATCAATTATAAATTATAGAAAATAAAAATTTCTTAGGCAATAGTAGTGAGAAAAGTTAGGTAATATTAACTATCTTTTAGATAAATACCACAATGTTCGTGTATTTCTGTGGATCATTACAAAGAAATTAGGTTTACACTTAGGTACTTATATTTCCTTTAATAATTTAGTAAATCTTTTTAAAGAATCAAAATTATTAATAACTGGGCAGACCAGGCAAATTTTAATATATACAGGTCCCACTAATTAAATGAAAGAAAGTACAATTTTATGATAAAGTTTCTTTTTGCTTCTTTTGTATTAGTTTATAAAGAAATTAGATTTTTTGGTTTCTTATATGTACTTACATTATCAACTTTTTAAGGTCGACATACTGTAGGCACATAATATTTAACGGATACTGTTACAATGGATACCTACCAAAGGTTACCAAACATTTTTAACCACTGTTTTAGGAATCTTTGGTATTAGTGATGGTATTATATGCCTAAAAAGCAGTTATAAATATGTTCACTTTTTAATGGACAACCAGAACCTTAGGATCTTTTACTGAATTCGGTGTAGATATAGATTACCTGCATGAGGTGACACTTTTTTATTGTACTTTTATACAAATTATTAATTTATAAAATATTGTATGACCCTTAAACACAAACAATCAGTTCAAATTATGGTAAGTTTTTGCTTTTTTTGACTCTTGCCGATTTCAATGATTTTTTGCATAGAGAGGTGCTGATTACAAATCAAAGTAAGTTTTTTTGACGTTTTATTTTTTAAATATCGATCCTTAAATATGATAATTAGATTACACTCATTTACACTATCTTGCCCTTCTTTTATCACAAAATTGGTGATAAGTACATAAAATGTACTTACTCATACAATGTTTAAAATTTATTTCAAAAACTCGTGTTGTCATTTATTTTACTAAGATTTTTGCTAAAAATACAAAACTTTTAAAAATATCGACCATTTAAAGAGAAGGCTGTGAAGTGGCGCCATCTATGATATCCATGATGATATAAAATCCAATATTACAAAATAATTTTAAATATTCTATAATAGTATCGTTTAATAACCAACAATTTTGTGCAAAAAATAAAAAAACAGTAAAAGTATAGTTAGTTTGAATTTGACATTTGATGTCAAGTTTATACATGGTAACAAAGAATTATGGAAGTCCGGACCTGACCTACTATTTATTGCGCAAACTTTGCGGGCCAATTCCCTTATTCCTGCTGCCCTGCACGCCTAGACAATTTTGTTCTACAGCATTGGCCTTCCATATACCTTCAAACTTTCTTGTCAAAAACTCATTGTTAAGAAAGGCTTACTATGTATTGTCTGAATACTTTGAAAATAATTAGAATAGATTTATTGCATAGAACCATTATATTGTCCTTTTTCCTTATCATATCATGTAACTTATTATTATTCTTTGTTATTATCATAGTTTTATTTTATTCTGCTTTGTCAAAAATATCTTATATGACAATAACGCAACATTATTATTATTTTTTTTATTACTTTTACAAAACTGCATGTATGTTTTTTTTATTATTTAAAAAGTTTAAAGGTTCAAATAATGATGATGACACATCCAAAGGTAAAATATTCCGAATGCAAACTACCTTTTTAGCCGAATCTCTCGGTAAAAGAAGCTCGAAGGGCGTCTACCATCGAACAGTACTATTTCCTTTGCAAATATATGTGTAGTCGAGAAGTGTGTTTTTTGCGAAAAATAGTTCTAAGGCTCCGAAACATATGAGCGATGGCTTATTCGACGCAGAATGCAAATCTGAGAAAGGCGTTTGGAGGATTTTTTCTACCAATAAAAATTTCAGTTGTTACTAATAAAAAACGAAAAAAAAAAACCATTTCGATTTTTGATGATAACTCAGAAACCATAAGAAATAGCGGAAATGGCAAAAAAACCCTTGAAAAGGAAAAAATTTCCGATTAAAAAGTCCCAACTTCCGGAGTTCTATCTCCATTATTTATAATTTTAATCTAACGCTGAAAATGGGCCTCCGCGCGATGTTTTTGTTTGCGCGCTCGGCGTCAAAACCGAGTGCGTCACAACAAAGATAATACTACTACGGATAGATGGTTCATTTAAATGGGGCGCTCTGAATCAGTTCGGAGATATCAATGCTTCCGTAAATGCGAATAAAATTAAGTCGGTAACCCCTGCCCCAGCGAAACGAGGTTCGAAACCATGTGCGACGTTGCCAATGTCTATCGCTTTTACCTTATTCGGAATACGAAGTAGCGAAAGCGGGCGGCTAAACGGGTTGGATTTAATTTTTAAATATTTTTTAATATACTAGGTGTGTATTTTAAAAAAGGTTGTTTAGATTGAGCCATATTAATCGTAATCGTATAAGAGTTGGCTTTTGCTCGAATTCAGGGTATTTATACATTAATATATAGTGGAGCTAATTGGTAATTCATTTATCAACATAAGGTTTGTAAAAAAGTATTTGTATTAGTCCAGGGAAATTAAAGCAAAATTTATTAAACCAATATGTTTTTTTACCTTGGATTATATTAAGCAATTAAACTTGGGCATAATATCTAACACCCTGGTTAAGAAATTTAATATAAAATACACGTAGGTAACTCGTAAATCTATTTAATTTCTTTCTTTATTATAAACAAATAATAACAAAAAATATTATAAATGTGTACCTACATAAATTAATTTATAATACAAAAAAACTTAACTAAAAATAAACCTGAAACTTCAAAATTAAAAGTTTCATAAAAATAAATAATACTAACCTAGTGGGTGACTGCAAAAATATATTAAAAATAATTGTGTTTCTGTTTAATCTTTTTTTTAGCTACAATGACAGTTTATGAGTTAAAGTTTGGTAAAAACAAATGTTTACCTTTAAAATTAATTACTACAAACTGATAAAAAAATATACAACCAGAAATAAACCTGCACAGGGCCATTTATTAAATAAGTTTTTACCATTGTGTTTTTACTGGTTGATTTCAGCGCTAAAGTGGCATTTTTTAAAAACATCATAGTCCAGTAACTAAAGACCTGAAAGTATCCAAAGCTGAAAATAAATATGTACAGTTTTCATTTGTGGCGCAATTCTTAGGTCTTTGCGAATGCTCTCGAGCGAGAAAAAGTTTATCACGATTTCGACGTAGAAACCCGCTGAAAATTGCCCCCCAGGTCTCAAAAATGAGTTTTCCGCGAATATCTGCTAAACTATGCGAATCAGAGATTTTTTGTTCAGACGAAAAATGAAGATCACCTCGAAGTTTACAAAAATGGTCCCTACCATTTTTTGGCAACACCAATATTTTTCGCAAAAACGGCCGTCGAAAAATCCATAATATTTCACACTGGATAGATATGGCTAACTGAAGATGGATGGGCAAAACAATTTATTATCAAAACGCAAAAAAGCTGGTGAAGAAAATTTTCTGGGATCATTGAACACTTGCTAAGGTCTCATTATAAAAAAGATATGTTAATAACAAACCATTTTTTCAAAAAATATCAATAAATTAATGGGATAACTTTGACCGCTTTTTTTAATATTCTAGAAAAATTTGAATGGACCCAAACTCATATGCAATGTGATAGAGGTACGGGTTTTCCCGATCCGATCAACTTTAAATAATAAATAAGTTTTCACTATGGTATTTAAATAATTAATAAAAAAAATTAATTTTTAGGAAATTAACCTGTTCAGGGCAGCATTTATAATAAATTATGATAAGTTTTCACTACGGCATTTTATGAAATTGTTGTTTATTAGCTAAAAAATCAGTTAAACTACTAATGGGACTCATTTGCAATAATTTAAAAATATACTTTAATGAGTAGGATATATTAATTTTATTTATTTTTTTCAACCTTTAGCCTACAATTTTAAACCCTCACTGTAGGTTAAAAAAACAGACCTTACTACTTATTACTACTTATATACTTTAGCTACTTATACATGTAAATTTTGCTTAAATTATTAAACTGATGTGCACCAGTTTATTTGAAAACTGCATTGACATCTGGGATTTTAATTAATTAATTTATTTATTCTGTAAGTTTTTAAGTTTTTGTTTGTTTTTTTTTTGACATTTATACCACTTACAAAATTTAAAAATGTTTGTGATAACTAAATGTTCAATTAGGAATATTTTGTGATTATAACATGGATCATCTTTATTGCCCAGCGGCACCTGGGAGTGAATAGGGGGTACTGGGTGAGCAAATTAACTGTAAATTATAGACTAACTATAGACCAGCTCAACCCAACCCCAACCCAACAACCACTTTGTCAAAAAAAGTAAAAAAATAGAAAACATAAGTTTTGACAAAGTGTGCCATCCAGCAGTCCATTGCCTTTCAGCACTCCCTTTTCTTGCTTTGAATGCTGTAAGTTTGTTGTTTTTTGGCATTTAAAGATAAAGGAGTTTTTTAGAAAGCTAGTTTTTTTTTCTAGAGCTGAAGACCGTTTTGTAAACAATTACCAATTTTTTGAAACTTGGCACGGGCTTATCATATTGGTCTCTTCAATAAGTTATCTTACATTTTTCTGTAAATTGTACTGTAAATTGTATTGATCCCCTTAAAATTTACGTAGAACTTCCTATGTTCCGCTCGGCGACGCACCACCCGGTATAGAGAAGCGGCAAGAGTTACAAGGTCGTTTAAATTGAAGCAAAGTTTCGAATTTTTAAACAAATACTCCCCAAAATCCCGTTTTAAATATTAAAAAATCTACAGCCGTTCCAGGATTATCTAGAAAAAAACGAAATTTTGAAAAAAAAACATTTTTTTCTTCACAAAATCACGTCATTCAATTTATTATTTGACGTTTCGTCTTTAAGTCTTGTTCTTTAATTTTCTTTTTTAAGTACGGACATGGATTTTTTTATCGTATTTTAAGAGCTTTTAATGTCTTAAAATAAACGCCACGTCAGGTCATAAGTATTTAATTTATAATAATGTACTTACCTTTTCTAAAATATCTCTGTAAATAAACTCGAAACAGCAGTAATTTTGTCTACTTTTTTTTTTAAAGTCGATAATTTGTGCCTTAAAATGCACAATTTTGCCTTAATTTAACCGACCATGTATCTGTAGCCGTTTTTAAAATGCCAATCGAATTTTTAAACCTCAGTAGTACCACCCTGCATATTATTATGTTAAATTTGCATTGTTTTGTAGTTATAAGCTTGTATATAATATTTTATGATATATATTTATAATATAATTATTTTATGCCAGTACAAAATCTAGGAGCCTACATTATAAATCAACCCTACGATAAAAATCGTAAATTAGTTTAAGAACCATTTAAAATGGTTTGGGGGCCCTTAACTTGTTTGGTTATTTAGCTATGAAGGGATGCCGATGCCCACAAAAGCACCGAGAAAGAAAGTGATGCCCGAAACTGTTTTAACTGGGGTGAAAGAATTATCTAATAATGTATTTTATAATAATTAAAGTATGCAATCTAGTAGGGTTTTTACAAAATATAGCGACAATAGTAAAATCCTGACCTTAATAATAGTCGGCAAATAAAAAATACTAGTCCATTCGGGCAATAAGCTATAAAAATACTGAAACAATTTTAAACAAAAAAACCACATCTATCTATATGTGGTGCAAAATAGAATTTCTACTTACCAGGGTTGATAATCCAACGTTCACACAATTCTGGATTTTTGTAAGGAAATGTAAATAACTTCACTTTATCTTGTCGTCTATTCGCTCTACAATTAAAGTATTGGCATAACCAGCCTGACATCGTCTATTTATTTAGGTATTTATTTTAAAACACAGCGCAATAACGGAATTTTAAAAATAAGAACAAAAAACCAACAAGTCCTTACGGCACACGAAAGAAATAAACGAATTTGTCAATATTTACCTCTGTGTATTTTCTAGTGGCGTTTCATCACGCCAATAGTAAAGGCCTGCCGGCAACACTGTTTAACTTTCGTTCAAGGATTGAAATGCCTAGCGCGAAAATCTCTCGATGGACATCGGCTCGCGTTAGCCAAAGTCCATTAGGGGTATCAAAAATATAGCATTGAATGGTTCATCTTATCCGTAGTAGTATTATCTTTGGTCACAATAAATAATTTTTTTCTGGGTATTAAATATCGGTTGAAAATTTTTTAAAAAACTATGGTATATTCGGAACACTTTAAAGAATTTATTTTCGTTAAAAATTTAACTAAAACTAATTTTTTTAACAAGTCAGACAATGGTTAATTAATAAGAAAATTGTTTTGAACTTTCGTCTTCATTGTACATTAAAAAAATGTTTAAATAATTGTCGTATAAATTTTTCGCGTCGTGGAGCCCTTCTATTATACATACTTAACAAGATCACGCTACGAAAGTTTAAAAATTTTTAATGCTTTGTTTATTATTATTTTTAAAACTTTGACAATATGACTCTGATTTTTTATTTTTTATCAAAGTTATAAAATTCTTATAAGCAAAGGACTTAAATTTTTTTAAAATTTTTTGGCGTAATGTTGTTAAATATGTATGAAGGGCTTCACGAAGCGAAAAATTTATACGAAAATTATTTAAGCATTTTTTTAATGTACCAAGTGTCCAAATATGAAAGGACGCCGGCTGTATCTCAGAAAATCTTTATCGCACAGCGTTGGGGAAGAATATTTTTAGTAAAAGTGGTCAAGAGAAACAGCGGGAAATTATTTTCAAGTTTCTAAAATATCCGCTAGGGGGCGTAACTGCAATCTTGAATGTAAAAAAGTGATGTTTCTGTAAATTTTGCTACATTAACCTAAGAAAAAAAACCAATTTATAAAGTCAAGGATAATTTGAACCTTTTTTGTTTGACAATTTTTGCTGTATTTCTAAAAATAAAGTGGTGGGGGGTATTTAAAGGTTTTCGTAAAAAACACTGTGTATCTTCGAAACGGCTAAGCCGATTTTAACAAACTTGGGCTAGTTAAAAAGAGCTATTCTTGGGCTATAAATGTTACATTATTTGAAGTTTTGTTAGTTTCACATGCGCCGCTAGAGGGCTTTTTCGAAATTCCGACAGAAATGGTTAATTTTCTCCAAAAAATTAAATGCATTGGTATGATTTTTTTTTTCACAAAAAAGTAGCTTAATGATTCTTAAATAAGCTAACGAAAACCGTATCTCGATATCTTGTTCCTAACCTAAAATTTAGGCCAAAGGTAATTTTATACGTCAATATCTCAAAAACTATAAAAGCTACAAGACATTTTATATGACATTAATTATGTATTTTTACGGAGCCTTTAATTTATGTTATATAATCTTTTCGTTTAAATGCAATACTTTACGAGTTATAATCAAAAAATCATATTCCAGGGGTATACCTTAAAAAAAATCCTGAAAATTCGATTTATTGATTATAACTCATAAATTATTGCATTTAGGCGAAAAGATTAAATAACCTAAATTAAAGGTTCCGTAAAAATACATAATTTATGCCATATAAAATTTCTTTTAGCTTTTATAGTTTTTGAGATATTGACGTATAAAATTTTCTTTGGCCTAAATTTTAGGTAAGGAACAAGATATTGAGATACAGTTTTCGCGAGCTTGTTTAAGCAATTTTAGCTACTTTTTTATAAAAAAAAATCATACCAATGCATTTAATTTTTTTGAGAAAGTTAACCATATCTATCGGAATTTCAAAAAAAGCCCTCTAGCGGCGACATGTGAAACTAACAAAACTTCAAATAATATAACAGTTATAGCCAGAGAATAGCTCTTTTTAACTAGCCCAAGTTTGTTAAAATCGGCTTAGCCGTTTTGAATATAAGGGGTGTTTTTTACGGAAACCTTTAAATACCCTCCACCACTTTATTTTTAGAAATACAGCAAAAATTGTCAAACAAAAAAGGTTTAAATTATCCTCGACTTTTAAAATCAGGTATTTTTTTGTTAGGTTAATATAACAAAATTCACAGAAACATCACTTTTTTAGGTTCAAGATTGCAGTTACGGCCCCTAGCGGCCATTTCAGAAACTTGAAAATAATTTCCAGCTATTTCTCTTGACCACTTTTCCAAAAATATTTTTTCCCCAATGCTGTATGATAACCATTTTCAGAGATACAGCCGGTGTCCTTTCTTATTTGGACACCCGGTGCAATTCAAAGTTCGAAACAACTTTGTTAATTGACAATTGTCTAACTTGTTTAAAAACTAACTTGAAGTTAAATTTTTAACGGGAATATACTCTTTGAAGTACTCTTTATACGCAATAATTAAAAAAAAAAATTAATTCCCTAAAAAAAATATTAGTGTGACGGTACTCGGTACGCCGAGCGCGCAATCAAAAAGGACGCGCGGAGGCCCATTTTCAGCGTAAGATTAAATTTATAAATAATGGAGATAGAACTCCGGTAGTTGGGACTGTTTTTTTTTATCGAAAACTTCCTCCTGGGAGGATCTTTTTTGCAATTTTTGCTATCTCTTATAATTTTTGAGTTATTATCAAAAATCGAAATGACTTTTTTTTCGTTTTTTGTTAATTACAATTGCAATATTTCATGGGGGCAACAAACGTATTCTTCGTCGAATGAGCTATCGCTCATATTTTTCGAAGCCTTCTAACTATTTTTGGCAGGAAACACATTAAAAATAATAAACGGCTTCAATCCGGACCTGTAAAATAAAAAGAATGGAAGTCGAGGTCACTGTAATTTTTACTGCCAAATTTATTCGGTGGTCTTAAAGAGTCGGACTTCTGTGTATTTTTATTCTGTGGTCACACCGCTGTAGGCTAAGATCATGCCTAACGAAGATGAAACACGGTGTAACCTTCTTGGCTAGACCAATAACACCTACACTACAAGGACAAAGTGCTCCGATGTGACGTCATCACCCGACGGCCGACCGAACATTGATGCTGCTACTGGCATTGCATAAATATTTATATTTTAAATCAATTGATTGCAGTATTGGCGATTAACATAATGCACAAAAATTAATAAATAAGAAAAGTAATGACAAAAACAAATAATAATAATTAAAAGAGTAGTTAACTGGAAAATATGTCTCTAGACACTATATTTTAATTAATAAGTGATGCGTATTTTTTCATTCTTAGATAGAAAAATGTCATAATGTCGATAAACATCATAAGTAATAATATCATACAATTCATTATTGATTTTTTTGATAAGTATAAATTACCCAAAAAATCATTTCGAATAAGTATTGAGTTTTCGTTTATTTCCTTTACCTAATCGATCTTTTTTTTTTCCACAGTAATTTTTAATTAATGTGTTAGAAATACAACTCAATAAAATATCAATAATGGTTTTTACGGAGTGTGTATTGCAGCCTTCAAAATATATTAGATGTTCCTGTTTAACGAGAAATTTAAAAATTAATAAAGATAAAAATGATTTTTGGGAAAAAACATTTAGAAATTCATTTTCAAAGTCATTTAGTACCTTTTGAAATATTACATACGAAAAAACCACTATTTGGACAACTGGATCTCGAGGATAATGAAGACCACCCCGATTTAAATGATTTATCAGGTTAAAGTTGTCTTCAACAATAAGTTCTTCATTGTATATTAAAGAATTTTTGCAGTAGTTACATTTTAATTTTTTAAAGCTATATGACTGCAATAACCCGCTAAATAAGTAATTACAGACATTTGGCTTTTTTAAATCGTCTATATCGGTGTCTTCAATGATAATATTGCTAAATATTTCATCTATTTTATTAGAATAACCCTCAACGATGCCTTCATTATGATCAGGAAATTCGTGGGGTGATTCATAAAATTTGAAAATGTTTAAAGTTCCAAAATTGGAAGATTTTAATGTTAATATTGACTGAATTCTAAGTCTTTTTTCAGATTCATAAAGTTGCCTTATCGAGATATGATAATGCCCCCCAGCCAATTGTCTGTATTTTCCAAAACGATTTTCTAAAGGATCGGTTTGAAGTTTTCCCAAAAGCACATAGTTTAAATTTAGTTCGTCAAAACAATATTTAATAACTTCGCGCATTCCATAAACAGTATGAGTTAAGGCAGTGTGAGTCTGCCTTGTTAGTTTGTTAGTAAATTTTGCAGATTGCCAAGTGTCCAACCAATTAATCATATTTTTCAGAAATTCTACTTTTGGATCATTTAATTTATCTTTTAATATAGGTTCCTGAAAGAGATCACGCAAACGCTTTCCTTTTAGTGGTGTTTTTACATTTACAATACTCAATAATTTTTAAAAAATCTACAGTATCTTGTGAATGGTTAATATCTTTTCCATAGTTTTGTAAGCCCTCAACAACAAATGGATTAAACATTTTTAATGCTAATTTAACATTTTGTCGTTCTAAACTGGATGGGTAAAGAGCTTTTAAATTTAAGGGATAGCCAAATTTTAATAATTTACCGTGTTCTAAATCGTGCAATTTTTTTAATGAGGAAAACGATGCGCATTTCTGACCGTCGGAGCCGGTAAAAAAGTCAGGATAGGTGAATGCCTGATTCGGTTTTGAATTAAGCCAGTTGGTGTAAATACATTTTAAGAGGTGGACAGAATCAAACAAATAGAACAAAGGTCTTTCTGGATTAAAAGGATGTTGATATACAATGCTGAGTTCTTTTTTAGTGAAAAATTAGACATAGCTTTCCCATTTATTGAATTATTATCGCTAAGTACACAAAACACTTTATAACCAATATCCTCTAAACGAATTATAATAGTTTTGATAAAATTGAAAAGTAATTCGTGATTAATTTTAGATATAGGAGCGATATGAACAACTTCTTTAAAATTTGAAAAATACTAGTAACCATAAAGGTATACGCAGATGTTGCTAACGAATCACTATTATTTATTGGCGCTCCTACCACATTACCACCTTTATAATCTAAATATGGATCAATGTGAATTTCATCCATAAGTAAACTAACATATTTGTCTTGATCTTTTAAATATTTAAAGATGTTTTGTGCATATGTTAAAAAAGCTTTTTCTCATCGATATGAGGATCAGTTAAAAAATTATTACAGACTCCTTTAATTGTTTGGGGGTGGGGCAAAATTATAGGTCCATGATTTCGTAAATATCTATATGCATGAGAACTAATTGTATATAAAATTGAACAGAAAACCATAGTGGTAGTAGAATATCTATACCGTTCTTTTGGTAATGTTCGCAATTTTAGCTGATCAGAAATAAAGTCAATTCCTTGTGATAAATTTTCACCCCCTATTTTTAAGTTTTTGAGGATTTTGGACATAAAATTTAAAACACGATTAAGCTGACATATTTTCTGTATTATTTGCTTGATTATCAAGATTTTGATCAAGATTATCATAATCGGGATTGGAATTATCATGTTTGATATCATCGTTACTGTCTAACGAAAGTGTAATCATCGAGTTGTCAATTGTATCGAGTAAATTTCTTATTTCGTCCAAATTACTTGACAAGAAAGGTTTTTTTAGCATTTTTTATTTGAATACTCAAAAATTGTCCATATAAATATGTATTTACTTCTAAATTCTTAGCAATTACAACAGCCCAAGTAATTGAAGGTCCTGGGGTATGTTCTACTTTAAATATGGTTAAGCCATTCTGATCAGTTACTGTAAACCACCCCTTACCCAAATTAAAGCCTGAAATAATTGCTCGAGTTGCTCGAAAGTTTCATAAACCGTAAATTTTTTATGCGCTAAATATTCTTGTTTACTTTCTTCTATTGCCTGTTGAAAACGAATTTCATCCAATTCTTTAAGTTTTTCATCTTTGCTTTTTCGATGTGAAATGTTTTTCGACAAGTATTTTGGACAATTGGGAAATTTACTAGGTACGCTTGTTTGCTTTAATCGTGGCAAAGTTAAACTAACTGAAACGATCTCACCCGTTTTCGTATCCTGTTGGGAAATTTTGTAAATAAAATCGCCTTCCTCAAAATGACACTCACACACTCGGCTATTGTTATTTGGAATAAAATTTTCGCGATGAATAGCCGTTAACCACTTTCTGCGAGGATTTCGTCTCTGGGAAAGCGAAACACTCGCGATTTTTTTCCCTCAAATAGTTTCCTTTACATCCAGGAACACAGCACTTATAAGGCATTTTAAACACTAAATGTCGTCACTTATTATAGTACAAGAAAAGCACACCTTAAATAAACAGTTCAAATTCAACGCCGATTTTATTGAGGGCGTTTATTGACCATGCAAACGCGACGCATATTGAAACACAGACCTGAAACAGGAGATTCTCTAACAGGGTTGCCAGATGTTGCCTCTACCAGCAACATTGTATAGTACAGCCAGTAATGTGTTCGACTGAAAAACAAAAACTTTATGCTCAATCTGGCAATGTCTTTAAATACGTCAGCCGCGACCGGGCAGATGGTGTAGGTGTTATTGGCAGATGTTATTGGACAGGGTCGTAATAAGTTAGGTTAAAATCGCTAGGCCTACAGAGCGTGACGTCAGCATCGGTTTTAAGTTAAGCGCTTTGTCCTTGTATTGTAGGTGTTATTGGCTAGACCCGTAGTTATCCATTAATGTGGACTCTAATTTTAAAGCAACCAACCTTTGTAATCGTAATAACCAGGATTTTTAATTTTTCTTTTTATTAAGGAGCCTCTATGTCCAAAGAAAGTCTACCTTTGTTTTAATATATTATTTAAAAATGCTCAACAATATTTATTCATTTATTATTTGGTAAATTATTGGGAAGTAAGAAAAAAAAAACAAGATAAATTAGGATATATGAGCTAGTGCACCCGTAACAACATTTAGCCAGCTATATTTTTGCACATATTTATACACATTAAAGTTTATTTTCTTGGCCCATACTTATTGTCATAATATTTATGTAAAAACATTAAATTTTTTGATTGTAGATAACCGTTTTAAAATTAATTTAAAATAATAAATGGCAAAACATCCACCAAATATAATCCGATTTTCCGGTTTAAGTCAAAGGTTTTATTTGACGCGCCCTATATAGGTGTGTCAATTGTTTTATAGCGCGCTAGGTTGCGTTGGTGGCAGTCAGTCATAAAAATCAATAAAATATAAATTAACCTATATTAAATTCTTAAGAATTATCACGATGGTTTAGTAGAGGAGGTAGTGAGAAAAATTTGCGACTAATTCCGACAAGCTTACTTTAATTTTTATAGCTATATTTGTATTATAAACAAGCAGAATTTGTGTAAGTAAATCTAACCTTGACATTAGCGTGGCTAGCGGGCACGTAGACAGAGGGGGTCGGGACCCTCCCCGAAATTCTCAGAAACAAAAAAAAATCAGCAAAACTATTGTATGATCAGGTATCAGCTTTAAAAAATGCGACTGATGTGATTTCTTCGTTGAAAAGTCTAAGGGAGACTGCTGATTTGTTGTTTAAGGCAATATTCTTTTCTGCGTCTAACTTATTGAAGGAAATTTTCGAGGATAAAATTAAGAATCGCCTGTAAACAAACTCAAAGAGCAAATTTTAACACCAACTAACCTAAAGATTATTATAGCTATATTTTTGCAATGTATCGACCAACTAATTACAAGCTAAAAAAACAGATTTTCAGAAAATGAAATCGTTCTTTTGGCACGTCACATACTTTTGTCAAGTGCCGGTGCCGCTTCCCAGAAAAAAGCTCACTTGTTGGACTCATTGTCTGCTTATTATATGGACGATACTTTCGATTCAGCAATAAAAGCGAAATATTATCTATGGTGTCAGAAAGTTTTATCAAGGAAAAACAAGACAGATGTACTTGAAGTGTTAGAAAATTGCAATAAAGACTCTTTTCCAAATATATATCACCTACTAATAGTGGTAGTCACGATCCCAGTAACAACCATGTCTCCAGAGCGTTCATTTTCTACCATGATTTACTGGGATTTACAAGTGGAGGCTGATGATGTTTTAAACATGATGGCAAACAAAAAACTCGACGCTTACTATTGTAATCATTTTTACCCCCACATATTTAATTTCATTGTCAATGAAATCAAATATGTCTTTTCAATGAAATCGAGTCGATTTAATGGAACTACATCCACTTGAGATTTGCGTTGTAAACACTGGCAACTGGCAATCCATTTTCAAACGGATTCACCTGTGTTTACAACGACACGTTTTAAGCGTAGTCACAATCTATTTTGCAGTTGTTTGTACTTGCGTAAAATACAAAAAAAAACAAACAAACCAGTTTTTTTTAAATAATCAGACAATGCTTTGTTTTTATTTTAAAGTTCCGGGCAGGAGCGCGGTGAGCGGGCGTGCAGGGCACGCGGGCCTTCTTTTTAAGGAGCGCTCAAATAACCAAAATTACCAATTAGAGCAACAGAATATTATTTTTGGATTGTGGAATCTGTTTTTAGATAAATTATATTGGGGCAATACCGCAAAAATTGTTTATTTTAAATGTTTGACCTTGAACCCAAAAAAAAAAATTGGCTGTGGCGTTATTTTTAATTTTTTTAGAAGTTTTGGACCCTCCCCTGAATCAATTTTCTCGCAACGTGCTTAATGGATAGCATTCAAACATATTAGCAAATTATTAAATTGATGTAAACACTTAGGCTAGATGTAGTGCTCGACCGACGCGACGGTCAGCGCTGACATCGGTCGAACGTTGCAATGAAAATGTATGATCAACTACAGTTCAGAGCTACGCGTGTCAAGGGGCGAATTTAACTCACTGACTATGTTTACGTCGTCTTCGGGGTGCCACGTAAGACAATTACGTCATCCTGAGTTTTTTACTATCAATAGGTTTTCGGTGGTAGTAGGGTAATTTATATGCTCAAGGTAATTTTTGTGTCTACCGACCAGTTTTATCTCTTTGATTTGGCTATGAAGGGCCAGATTTTTCATTTTAACATACTTACTGGTACTTTTTACCATTTCAAAAAGAATATTTCTCTCATCTTGATAATGGATTATTTTTTTATTTATAAAATCTTTTACAGCCTCGAATAGGAAGCTTAGAAGCAGTAAGCTTCTAAGCATCGACAATGGCAAATGTGATTTTGACGAAACGTCAGCAAACAATCTGTCCTAACTTTTTTAGTATAAGAGAAACAAGTTAGGTTAAGTTAGTAAAGTTGTGTACATTTTTACGCTGATTACAATAACGATAATAAAAAAAACAAATGAACATCACATGTACGAGTTATTCACAAATATATACTTTTTTTATATGCAACACCCTGTATTTGTTACGTTAATTCGAAAGAGAACGTAATTTTCTATATAATTAGTTATTTATATTTTTTTCCTAAAATGAAAAATAACGGAGTTATTTCAAGTTAAATGTATTTTTCCATAACTGGACGCAGGTAGCCATGGAATTCTTAAAATTGCATTTTTTGAACAAATTATTGTAGTATGCTATGACAACAATAAAAAAAAACAAAAGATAACATGTGTATCCGCCATGATGTTTTAGTGACAACTAGTAAATCATAAGGCAACAGTTCATTTATGCTACTGTGGTTTAAAATGCTGTCATTTGGAGAAGTTTGATATGATAAAATGCGACATGATTACCAAAAAAAATGGCATTAGGCAAACTATTTCCAAATATAAATATGCCAAACAGAAGCTATTTTTTACTCCTTTATTAAAAGTTTTATTCAAACAAAAGTGTTTCTTAAGCGTAGAAATTAGAAAACCTTTATAATTAATCAACAAACAGAAATTAATGTTTTGGCATATTTAAAAGTTTATCGTGAAAACTCCACAAGAGACTGTAGATCAGATCTTGATCTATGTTAAGGAACAATTAATAAAATTAAAAAAAAACATAATTATATACCCCACAAATACAGACCCACACAAACTTTGTGGCCAGGTGATTACGAAAGGCGTATAAACTTTTGCCAATGGTTTGTAAATGCTGTTATAGAAAATCCAAACTTTTTACGATTAATTATTTGAAACAATGATATTAACTTTAATAATAGAGGCATGTTTAACCGAAAGAACCAACATTATTGGAGTGTTGTAATCTCCTGCGCCATCATCCTTTCAATCCACAAAGATGTTTTTGCTTAAACGTATGGTGCTGCCTCATTGGATCAAAAATTGTTGGACCTGTGTTTTATAAAGGATCTTTAACAGGCAAACAATATCTGGATTTACTAAGAAATGTGTTGAAGGATTTTTTGGATGATGCCAATATAGCCATTATTAGCATAATGTGTTTTATTAATGTTACCTAGTTATGCGTTATTATTAAAAAACCTGAAACTACGATGTTTATTATTTACCCAAGTAATTATAAGGTTTGACAAGTTATATCCTTTATGGCGGACTTTATTTAAATTTGGTTTCTGACATGGCGTACTAGGAGATATAATTTGCACAAAAAATGCGATTTTAAGAATTCCATGGCTGCCTGCGTCCAGTTACGGAAAATGCATTTAGATTGAAATAACTCTGCTATTTATCATCTTAAAAAAAAAAATTAATAACTAATTGTATAGAAAATTACACTCTCTATCAAATTAACGTAACAAATACAGGGTGTTGCATTTAAAAAAACTATATTTTTGTGAATAACTCGTACATCTGATGTTCATTTGTTTTTCTATTATCGTCATTGTAATCAGCGTAAAAATGTACACAACTTTGCTAATTTAACCTAACTTGTATCTCGTATAATAAAAAGTTAGCAATAGTGCCGACGTAATATTGAACACGGTGTATATGTATATATATATATATATATATATATATATATATATATATATATATATATATATATATATATATATATATATATATATATAATATATATAAATATATATATATATATATATATATATATATATATATATATATATATATATATATATATATATATATATATATATATATATCCTGTGTCCTACACTTCTTAACTTACTTGAAAACGGCACAATTTACAAACAAAATACACATGACAAAAACGTTTCTAATTAAGTAAAGCCTTTGCAGACAATTTCTAAAATTGCAAATTTCCAACCCCAAAAAGAGATACAGAAAAAAAAATAAGGTTGCAGATTTTTAACCCTTTTCTAGGATAGCGGGTGATTACAATTATTGTTGTAAGAAAGTCTAAACATCCATCCCAAATTTCATGCGTCTTTGTTTATTAACTTACATGTATAAAATATATTTTTTTTAAACTTTACCTCCCTGTATATATTTGAAAATAACAATAAGTTTTACTGTCAAATAAAATATTTATTTATAGGTTTAAAAGTAGGCAGGCATTGCAAATTTTATTTTAAAATTAAATATTTATTTTATTTGTGATTTTAATTATATATAATATATCTTAGTGCTGGGCCAGATGGTAGATATCAGTCAGAATTAATTAGTTTAAATACAAATTTCGTTGTAACTTTTCCTACAGTGAAAATATATGTTTTTAAAGAGTGCCTAACTTATTTAATCGGCTGTAAGAGCTAACCTGCTTTGGGATTATTGATTAGATTTATTTAGTTTTAATTGTGCTTTAAACTTTGTTTATCTAGTTTTGTTTGATTTAAAAGACCTCAAAATAGGCAAATTTATATGAAGTCAGAGCTGTAATTCT
>JAHBCN010002382.1:0-32500 GCA_019359885.1 Listronotus oregonensis | reverse complement strand
CTGTACCCCATATTGAGGTGCGAAAATCAACCTTTATCTTTTAAAAATACTTAAAATTAAATAAAAAATAATGTAGTAATATTTTTGCGCTGGTTTTTGGGAAATTATATTGTCACATATTTATGCTTTTCTTTTAAGCTCACCAATATAAGTTAACATATAAATCAGCTAGATATTATTTCCTTTTGCAGCCAATTAATCGCAAGATTAGAATGGAATGACTTACCATTTTCGATTATAGGTGTCCTTCATATTGTAAGTGTATTATTGCTTTTAATTATTGAATGAAACACGCAACTATTTCATTTTTATATGCATAATGTTTTATACTTTGCACTATTGCGTGCGATATTATTGCGATTACGTATCTTAGAAGATATTTTTTACGAAAAACTATACTTTTTTTTAGTCAAATATTATTTATCTGTTAATAGAAAAATATGGCAAAGCTAAACAAGGCCAGGCACTATTAATGCCGGCCTTATTTTGACATCTGAGTTTGCGCAGATGCATTGTAAGATAAGGCCTTCCTTACTAAGGATAGTGCCTGGCTTTTTTCATGCAGGTTTTTAAACGTGCCTTATTTTGGTCTTAGCAATGTTTTAAGTACGGAACTGTAACCAAACGAATGTTGACCACAATCATGAAATTTTTTAGAGGTAAAGAATACTTATAACCTTGCTTTTTTATATGTATTTAAACTGACAGTGTTCTATTAAAATAAAATTTGACTCTGAAAATATTAAACCCAATTTTCTATATATAAAAATGCGTAACAATAAACAAAAAAATAGAAGTTCTTAGTTCACATATGAAAATGATATATTTTTAATGGAAGTGTAAATTATCAAACCCAGAAATTTGGAGTATTGTACAAATACATTTAGAAAAATTATTAAGCAAAAGATATAATAGAAATAATATTGAAAGAGTAATTCAGGTTTTTAGTAAGGTAGGTTAGACATTCTTGACTCGGCTCGTAGCGTCGCCTTGTCCATAATGTCTAACTCGTACTGTAACAAGTACTACCGGACGTGTATCGCAATGTATTTTACCTACGACCTCTATGTAAAACAGTCAAAAACACACTACCCACAGGCATAGTAAATAGCTCATTACGCACGGTTAAGGAAACGCACGGAAAATATTATCGAAGTAGCATTTACATGCTAAATTAATATCTCAAACGGAATCCTTAATATAGTTTGTCCAAGCTAACATTTTTAGGTTGGCAATGCGAATATCCCTACATATTAGTAAATTTTGTTTTTAAGATTTAAGTGGGCTGATATAAGAATTTTAGTCGGGACCGTACTGGGGGAAAGGGGGAGTTTCAAAATTTTAATATCTTAAAAAATTGTTGTTCGATTACAATAACTAAATTCATCAGTATTTTTTCTTGGTGTTTATATATTTGCATAAATTGTAAAGCTTGATGTTTGGCGACAATATTTTATTAAAAATTATCATTTTCACCTATCCAGTGCAGATTAATAGTTATTTATTAAGTGTTTGTTATTTAGAAATATTTACACTATTTTACACTTTTGTACACACTTAGTCTTAAATACACCTTCAATTAGACCCTTAGGTACGAAAAAAATGTAAAATAGTGTACACTATTTCTGAATATCAAACAGACCTGTTATGTTTTGTTATATTTGCACGCAAACTCTTTACAGTTGAATTGAAATATCCTGATAAAATATCTCACTATAAGGGATAGTCGATTTATTTCATCTGATATAACTTCATTAGCTGCTTAAATTATGAAATAAATAAAACAAAACAGTAATAATCATTTATTTATTCAGAGTATCATTAACACAATAAGATGCTTATATTTTATAAAATAAATTTATCAAAAACGTTGGAAGGTCGTGTTTAAGGCTTTAGAAGTGGCAGTGTCCACCAGGGGTTTTATGAAAAAAGCAAATGCATGTAATGACGAAAGAAAAATGTATGCAATCTGCACGCAGCAGATACTAGTCTGGACACTTTTAAGATAAGAGAGCAGACAAAGTGGTAGGTTTGGCGTTTTAGCAGCTGGACTGTAAATGGATGCTTGTGAGTTCAAGCATTTTGGCAACTACTGTAGCCATTGATGTAATGTGTTTAAATGAAATAGTCATTTAATATTTAGTTTTTTATTAAAAGCAGTAAGGTAGTTTAATAAAGAAAAGCTAAAAAGTAAAAAGAATATAACTTGTAAATGATTTTTATTACCATTTACCTTATTAATATACTAATAATGTGGATCCCATAAAATAGGGAATGTCTTATTATTTTTAAATATATACCATTTCAATAGCATTGAATTCGCAATGATATGGATGCAAGCGCAGCACTTGATGACCACCCTCCTGAATAAGAGCATCGACGACATAAGATTTGGAAGACTTTGGTAGGCGCTGAATCAAGCACCACAAAATCTATTTTGACGCCGATTTTGCAAAAGGAATATTTCTGTTTTTTAACCATTTAACCATATTTTCTTTCTTTCTTCCCGCCACTATATGGCCAGCTTTCTAACAACCTACTATGGGAGCTGGCATTACCTAAAATGAAGGCCTTTTCAAATTAGGTAGTAGATCATCTCTAATGCACTTCTCAAAATTTTCAGCTTTCACCTCGCCATGATAATCTCCTGTTTTTATGTTAGATTTAAAACTTTTACTGGCACCATTAACAAATCCTTTTTCTGAACCACCATGTAGAATAATGTATCTAAGGAAAATATAAGTATTTCATTAGTTTTTTAATTAAACATACTTTAATGTTTCATAAGAATGCAGCAAGTGTGTTCTGTAGTTTAATGTTGTCTAAGAGCTACAGGTTTAATCATATGTCCTATGTATGAAAGAGACCCTAACTGAGGTATCTACCGAATCTGTCATATATGTGTATTTTTCTCAGGATACCCCTTAAGCTTAAAGTCTAAGTGTTCACATACTACGAGTGTCTAATTGGGATATACAAAAGAAGGAATTATGACAGCTAATGCTTCGGAGCAGAGGCTGTAAAAATATTCCTAAAAGGGAAACAGGTCTTCTACAGCTTGTTGGTGTGCAAGAGGAAGCTTTTTTGTAAAACTGTGATAATTTATAAGACAAAACAAAATTTTATTGGAGGATTGTAAAAGTGCTTTACCTTGTGATTTAAAAAAAAATGGGCCCTTCAATTTTTCCTTAAGTGTAGGAAAGTACATTTTTTTCTAGCGTATAATTAGTCATTAGAATGTTTTACCTTTCCACTAAAATATACATCGTCATCCTGCCAAGACCTGCGGAAAGAGCTGTTCGAAATGATCCAGGTTTCATCGAGAAACACCAAAAGATTTTTATTTTCTTCTAAATCTTCATTTTCCATAATACTTTTTGAAAATTTCCTTCTCATGCGTTGCACATTTGGTTTTTCCATTAAGCCTAAGTAACTTATAAATTTCATATTTTGCTTCTTATATTGTCAGCAACTGCCACTATGCGATCCTAAAAAATACATTCATAAATATATTTAAATCTTAAAATATTTTGCGCATCTGAGGATGTATTTTTAGATTATGATACTCTCAAAACGAGTTATTTTACCTTTTGCAAGATCACTATTCTGATAGCATCATTTTTCAAAAAAAATTTATTAAGTTATATTTTCTTACCTCCGACTCATCACAGCTCTAAAGTGGTTTCGAAGCTTTTCCCAAAATGGAAATACAGTAATCATTGTGATTTATACACTAAAAATATCTATTCCAGTGTTTTTTCTTAAAACCAATAAAAATAAAAACTTAGTCCAAAATAAAATAAATTATTAAATATCAAAAAAGTCAAATAGTCCACACAAAAAGAAATAAAAACACTGCAGAGTAATCTCTAATCCCACTAATTACTTTAAAACACGAAATAACACACCCAAACACAACAAAAAAATTAATACAAAAATTGAAACGCAATTAATCCATTACTGGGTGATTTACGCCAATCAGCTGATTTTGACGTTGAGTCTAGTAATTTTTGCTTTTGAACATGTAAGCCAACACAAAAATGTTAGCTTGGACAAACTATAATGCTACGAGTAGGCCATGATCGCGCGTCGACAGCTGTAGTCATAGAAACGTAAAACATTAAAGACGCCATACTTGGTAGTAACTAGTGTCAGTCTAGCTAGAATTTCTGATTTAAATTTTTTATAAAAAAGGTTTTGTGACGCCGCCTCTGTTATCATTTTAATTTCGAATATAAACATTGATCGTAAAGCCAACCGTGCTAAATAAACACATCAATTGTTTTCCACGTAACAAAATACCGCAACAATGTTAATTTGCCGGTATTCTAAAATTTAACAGATTTTCCTCTTGATTAATGGACCCACTGAAGTCTGAGAAATTACCTTTTAGTTTTCATGGTGTTTACTGAAAAGATTAATTTCGCAATAAGTAACAACATACGTGCTACCCTTGTGATTTTTCAAATGACTGCAAATTCGGTTGGTTAACCAAAATAAATTAAATCACATATTTTATTCATTGTAAATATGGGTTTTTACAGGTCCACATGTTTAGTGCATAAATTATTCTAGGCACACGGTAGTAGCCAGGCCAAGTTACGGCCTGACGCACGCGGTGTGTATATTACAAAAAACGTTTTAGTCTATTTTCTCAGCTGTGATAATTTCGTTATCGTTCCACATAAATGTAACCTCAATAACCTTTTTTATTAGACGTTTAGTAAAAACAAGTTTAGTATAAAAGTTTAGTGGTTCAAAATATTAAAAGAAAAACTTCCTTTTACCTATACAGGGTGTTTTAGAAAGTCTGGACGTGGTCCTACTATCTTACTTTAAATGAGTGCTTTATTTTTTTATTTGAGATCTGCATTTTCCTTGAAATTCTAAACACATTTTATGTAGCATACCCTATGTCTGACTTTAATAGTTACATCGCAAAATGCAAAAAACTATAAGCTTTATTATTATCACTACCATGCTATATCGCAATGTATATTCATTTCATTAATTAGGCATGAAGTTTGACATATTCATCAAATAACTTTCTTTCACACTGACATTAGTTTTAATTATTTGGTAAAATATTTATTATTTAAGTATGGGTTATTCTAAGCAAAAAAATATGGATTGTAGAGGTAAGGATCACCCTCTCTTATGGCTGTTTTGCTTAAAAAGTGGCCCATACTAGGAGGCGCTGGTGTAGCTCAGGGAAACAATGACCTTGACCGTAATATATGAAGTAAGTTTAAAAACGACCCTCTAGAACACAACGCCATCTTAATTTACTGCAATTTGAGGGCCATTTTTGTAACACAGAGTGGGTCATCCTTACCTCTAGAATCCATGCAAGAAAGGAAAGACATTTATAAATTTTATGTTAAGAATAATTATAATAAAAAAGGGGCTGAAATTAATTAGACGTGTGTATGGCGCGAAAAGAGTAGTAACTAAATTAGTTAGTAACCAAATTTGGACTAAATGTATTTATTTGACAGATATGTCAAATTTAATTAATGAAATAAACAAACGTAGCGTATTACGTGATAATTATAAAGCTTACGGTTTTTTGCATTTTGTGATGTTACTATTAAAATCAGACATAAGGTATGCTTCATCAAAAATGTTTAGAATTTTAAGGAGAATGCAAATCTCAAATAAGAAAATAGGGGACTTATTTGAAATAAGATAGTAGGATCACGTCCAGACTTTCTGAAACACCCTGTACAATTAAAAGGAAGTTTAAAAAAACATATTTTAAAAAATTAAACTTCTATACTGAGCTTATTTTTCTCAAACGTCAAATAAAAAAGTTATTAGGGGTTACATTTATAACCGAACATCCTGTACATTTACATAAGTATTCTTATTACATGGAAAAAATGAAAGTTGTGTCAAGTGGTTTCTGAGATATTCGATTTAAAAATCGCCATTTTACTACTGACTGACTGGCTGACTAACTCATTTATGAGGCACTTCCCGAGGGAGTAGAAACTTAAAATTTGGTATGTGAGTAGGTTTTAAGACGCAAATAAAGGAACAATTCTGAAAACTGTACATTTTTACTCGGAGCGTCCTAAACAAGTGCGATAATATTGTATACCTATTTAGGGGATATTTTAGAAGTTTACAATCTAATTAAACCTAAGTTTCTAAGGTTATCATTGCCTTAGAATTTAAATGCAAACAGGATTTTATTTACTCAACAAAGAAAATTGTTACACAAACCAGGCGCGATTTAAAAGACATTAAAATGAGCAATTTTCGTTGTTCATATTCAGACTAAAGGTTATGTTCTACATAGATATCAAGGTACACCGAGAAAAAAGGCATAAGATCTCCCCTTTTAATTTATTAAATTGGAAAAAAGAGAAGAGAACCCACCAAAATCATTTATGTAAAATAAGGGCCAAGTTCCTGTCCAAAAATCTTGGCTTTTTTAAGTACTGAGATCTAAAATTAGGCTAAGTTCTGTCCACAATTCCAATCATAGTCTAAGAGCCGAAAAGAGATCGTTCTTCACCCATCTGTTAACCGGATGAAACCCATTTTTTTGTTAATCTTACACATAAACAAATGCATTTTGACTATTTTGTCTATCAAAATATGGTCAAGACTATTTTTAAGTAAATTAACTTTAATCAACCTTTTTTTTAACTTTGACTATGTGATAACTAAATAAATTTTGTATAGATCGACATTTTGAACCGTACAAAACATGCCTAGCTGGTCTTGCCCGCACATTTTTAGTCAAGACTATCTGGCAAGCAGGTGCAAACAGGTAAGTTTTTATAAGTGACTATTATAATTTGAGAATAAAGATAATTAAATATAAAACGCGTTAATATACTCTTGCCAGCGAAAAAATGTTCAAGTATCCTATTGTCAAGCTATGAAGTTTATAACGCAGTTGCGCTCGAGACAGAGAGAGCGAATCGCCCGACAAGTGTGGTAGAGAAAGACAAAGTATGGTCGCTGCGCCCGGCGTTAGTCAAATCAGAGAGTGCGCAAGATCATTTTATATAGAACAGTGAAAAACAGAGCTTGTCTATAGTCTAGTAACATTTCGAAGTGACAACTAATAAACTTATTTTTTTTTTAATTTACAATTTTATATATTTACGTGAACGCATTATTATATTATTATTATACGAAAATTCAACATTAATGATCAGTTTTTAAATGTCTCATCATTAAAATCAATAACAGCAACACACAAAACACTTTTATCCATTTTTTAAATTAAATTTTGAGTGACATTATAAACTTCAAAGCTTGACAATAGGTCTTAAACATTTTTTAGTTGGCAAGAGTATATCAACGCGTTTTATATTTAATTATCTTTATTCTCAAATTATAATAGTCACTTATAAAAACTTACCTGTTTGCACCTGCTTGCCAGATAGTATTGACTAAAAATGAGCGGGCAAGAGCAGCTAGGCATGTTTTGTACGGTTCAAAATTTCGATCTATAAAAAATTTATTTATTTAGTTATCACGTAGTCAAAGTTAAAAAAAAGTTGATTAGAGTTAATTTAATTAAAAATAGTCTTGACCATATTTTGATAGGCAATATAGTCAAAATGCATTTGTTTATGTGTAAGATTAACAAAAAAATGAGTTTCATCCGGTTAACAGATGGGTGTAGAACGATCTCTCTTCGGCACCTCTACTATCAAGTCAAAAAAGAATGGAACAAAATTGTAGACAGAACTTGGTCTAATTTTAGATCTCAGTACTATAAGAGGCGAAGATTTGGGGATAGGAACTTGGTCCTTATTAATCGACTTCAAAAAGGGAGGATCTAAAAACTTTGGTCAAATTCTAGTGCATGTAAGAAAATTACCAAAAAATTACAAAAAGAAATATTCCAGTTTCTACTTAAAACTAAAAATTAAGAAATAAAAAGGTTATTTAAAAAAAGTAAATCGACTAAAAAAATTAACTTATAATTATGAAATAATATTTTTATATGTACACTAAATTATTATTAAATTATTATTAAATTAACCAACAAAATACGAAATCTAAACTAGATAGGAAACAAATTAGAGGCCTACAATATTTTTTGAGGTCGATGCACTTATTATTAAAAATACCTATAGTCTAGTCGAGAGTTGTGTTTTCTGGGAAAAATAGTAAAAAGGCTTAAAAAAATGTGAGCTTTAGCTCATTCGACGCGGAATGCAAATCTGAGTAAGTCGTTTTGAGGATTTTTTCTGCCAATAACAATTGCAACTGATATTAACAAAAACAAAAAAAGAAGCCATTTCGATTTTTGATGATAACTCAAAAACAATAAGATATAGCGGAAATTGCAAAAAAGATCCTTAAAGAGGAGGGAATTTCCGATAAAAAAATTTTCAACTCCCGGAGTTCAATCTCAATTATTTATAATTTTAATTCAACGCTAAAAATGGGCCTCCGCGCGACATTTTCGGTTGCGCGTTTGGCGTCAATACCGAGTACGTCACACTAAATAATGTTTTTAAGGATATTACATATTAATTTTAAAAAAATTATTACTTAACGAGATATCGACATAAAAAAATAATCCTTTGTTTATAATAATTTTATAACTTTGACAAAAAATAATAAATCAGAGTAATATTGTCAAAGTTATAAACTTATTTTAAACACAGCCTTAAAATTGTTAAAACTTGTATAGCGTTAAAATTTATGCGACAATTATTTAAACTTTTTTTTTCATCTACAATGAAGATGAAATATCGAAACAATTTTCAACGGTAATTAATTCTTTAAAGTTTTCTGAATACACTATTGTTTTTTTTTAATTTTCAAGTAATATTTAATACCCTAAAAATTATAATTATTGTGACGTACTAGGTTTTAATAATTTTATAAATAATGAAGTTAGAACTCCGGAAGCTAGGACTTTTTTATCGGAAATTTCCTCCATTTTAATGATTTATTTGCAATTTCCGCTATCTTTAACGGTTTTTGAGTTATCATTAAAAATCGAAGATGGCTTTTTTTTCGTTTTTTGTTAATAACAATTGCAATTTTTATTGGCAGAAAAAATCCTCAATACGACTTTCTCAGATTTGCATTTCGCGTTAAATGAGCTATTGCTAATATTTTTTGAAGCCTTTTCACCATTTTTCGCAAAAAAACACACTTTTCGACTAGACTATAGATATTTTCCTTAAACAGTGCTGGTATCGATCTCAAAAAATTATATAGGCCCCTAATTTGTTTGGTATTTACTTCAGATTTCGTTTTTGTTGGTTAATTCAGTGTACATAAAAAATATTATTTCATAATAACAAGTGATTTAATTTCTTAACTTTACATAAGTATTTTGGTAGGATATACATATACAAAAATTTTCTTGATCTAGGATCGTCTCGATTTAAGATCTAAAGTAATATTTTTTAATTGTGAATTTTCGAAAAGAGATTAAAACAACCTGTATTAATCTCATTTATTTTTTGTAGGTTATGTTTATTTATTTATTTATTTCCATTCTTCATTACATAAGTTCCATTATTGAGAACAAAGCATGCGCAAATATAAATATAAAACCTAATAACAAATATTTAAAAACACACAATTTAATTACTTAAAATTACAAAATGCAATTACATATTTTATGTTACTCACAATCAGTAAAAATGTAGTATTCTAACGGTAAAAAAAAAATAAAATCGGTTCAGTATTTTTAAGTATATTTGTTATAAACATTCAAAAATACAGATCTTTTACTTTTTATAATATTATAGTACAGTATACAGGGTGTTAGGAAAATTGAGCGAAACCTTCATACAATGGTATAAAGTCTATGCTCTAAGTCCATGGATTTAGAGTTTAGGCAATCAATCTGAGCAACTTTCCCAAGGAAACCATATACCGGAAATAATAATAACAAAATTACTTTCCATACAAAGTTAGCATTCGCAGCAGCAGCTTTGGGAAGCTTAAAGCGTAGGCTTAAATTTGTAATTTATTTTTTTTTACAGTATATAATATAGGTACATTCCTAAATTACAAATTCTTGATATAAAGATTATCGGGGCTAGTTCTCTTAAATATACAATTTAATTTATAATTTAAGCGTTTATCTATACTACATATTATAGATAAATGATTAAATTACGAATTCAAGCTTACACTTCTTTGTTGCGAAAACATTAGTTATTTCGTCGACATCCAGGTGCACATCTTTATGTATATTTAAGCGAGCTAGCCCCGATAATCTTTACTGTGCCAGCGAGGCGCGCAACCAAGATTTGATACTACGGAGAGTTGAAAATGATATTTCCGCGGTAGCTACGCTGACTGGGAGTGTAGCCAAAATGTGTAGATTTTTTTTATGTTTGGGTACAAATCTTGGTCGCACGCCCTAATAAGATTAGCTATCCACTCTGGTATGACCAAATTATTTTGAGATTCTTTTTTCCATTTGGTCATCCAGAGTCGGTATTCATTTAAAATTGTAGATTCAATATGGCTAATGAACTGGTGGAACATGTAAAACACTTTTTTCACTTTTACAATATCGATATCCAAATTCCTGTCAATTGGGATAGGTATAAAAAGTCCCAAATAAAAGAGGTTGAGTACATCCGGGGATAATCTGTCCTTCAACAATATACTGTCGAAAAATATTATGTCGAAAAAACAATCGGAGCTATTAACTTAAGCTTATCATTAAAAAAACTTTACAAAGTAAACTTTTTTTAGGTTAGACCGTTGTGACGTGTTTGTGACAGTTTAGTGCAAACAAAACATCGCGTTTCGGCGGCTTTGAAGTTTTAGTGGAACGGCTGCGTTCCAAATCACGCATGATTTTTTTTAAGGCTAGTCGGTCGTAGTTTTTTTGTGATCAGCCTATTGATCTCAATAGACCGTTAAAGTGAGACTTTACCGGTTACAACTAATAAGTTAGGGTTGTGGGCATCCCACAGTGCCCACAACGGTGTATCCGCGCCTGGGGGTTACCCCCTTCAATACTTTAAACTTTTTATAAGGTATCTCATGAAAATGAAGAATTAAACATGTACGTAAATACAATATAGTATATTATCTCTGCTACAAATACAGTCAGTTTTAACCTACATGTATCTTTGTTAACAAGCTGATTAAAGGAGGTCCTTCTGAGTGAAAAGCCTGCTTGTTACATATGCTTGTCAATTTCCTGCTATTGAAAAGCCAATGAACATGTTGACAGGCCTACTAGGCTTAACTTTATTTTGCCAGCCATGTTAATGAGTATGTTATCCAACTTGCAGGCTAATGTTCAGGGTAGGATATTGGTATATATGGGCGGTGTTAGTAAATTAAGCTTCAATATAGGTCAGTGACATTTTGGTTAACAATATTGAATTCGAACTCTTTTGTGTTATGGTGTAATGACATATAATTAAAACTGGCAGGTTGGGTTTTATTTTATTTTAAGATGAAACTTTGTATTAGGCTGTAAAAGAAAGTAGATAGAAAGCTAGCTGAATTCTATTTTATTTTAGGGTATTTTATTCATTTCATTCATTTTTTTACAAATATAAATCATAAAAAAATAAATTTCATTTAACATATGGAAAAAAAGTAGAAAAAAGCTTTGAACATACTTTTACTGTAATAGATTTTGTGTTTTCCTTTACAGGATAACTGTTATGTCTGTAAACATGCATCCGATCAGTTGTATTAAGTTACTTAGGTACAATTTTATTGGGGACAAATAAAAATAATTAAACGCATATTTCAGTGTAAATACTGATTACTGTCATCTGTTGATCTTGCAATAGGAAAAAAATATTTTTACCAACCTGAGTTTTTATTTTTCCTACGGAAAATGAAACTTTATGACAAATAAAAACTCACTTAAAACGTCTACTAATACATTTTACTGATAGTCCAATCATTATAGCAAAAAAAGGTAATTTTTGTTAATAATGTTAACAGATACTGACTGCGCCATGACTATCGAAATAAACTGACGATTACTAAAATCAAAAATCCAACAATTTTTTTTTCAGGTAATTTTTTTAAACAATAATTATTAAAAAAGGGCCCTTTTTCGTTTTTTTTTAATTAACAAAAAGCACTGGCTATGTTACTTTACTCATATAAGGCCGTTTGTAGAGAATTTAAAAACGTACAAAACGTACAAAATGGTTTTTAAAAAATTACGATCCGACCATTTTTCACCGAGAAAAGCCGGATAATGACTTAAAACAGACCCTTTTTTAAAAATTCGTATCTTTCTTAATTTTTAACATTAAGAGCTGATTTTTTGGGAAATGATAGTCAACAACATATACTTTGAGCTGCCAAAAGATAAACTGTCGCTTTAATAGTTTTTATTTGATCGCACTATAAACAAATTAGGCCCTTATCTTGCAAGTGCCGTGAATATTAGGTAAATGGTCCGATTTGAATTTTTAAAACGGCTTTAAAGTTAAGATTAAAAGCTACAAATGTATATCTTACATTTTCATATAAGTTTGGAGAACATTGTTAAAAATGCTTGTGACCGCGAAAATTCGCGACCGAGACGTACTGAGTCGACCGTGGAGGGGGCACCCAGCAGCGAAGAAGAAGTGAGAGACGGGCTGCGTGCATCGGGCGCTTTTTTGCACAAGCATTTTTAACAATGTTCTCCAAACTTATATGAAAATGTGAGACATACAATTTGTAACTTTTAATCTCAACTTTAAAAAGCCGATTTGAAAATTCAAATCGGACCATTTGCCTAATATTCACGGCACTTGCAATATAAGGGCCTAATTTGTTTATAGTACGATTTAATAAAAACTATTAATGCGACAATTTTCATCTTTCGGCAGCTTAAAGTATATGTTATTGACTATCATTTCCCAAAAAATCAGCCCTTAATATTAAAAATTAACGGAGATACAAATTTTTGAAAAAAGGTCTGTTTAAAGCGTTTTTCCGGCTTTTCTAGGTAAAATGGTCGGTTCGGGATTTTTCAAAAACCATTTTGTAGGTTTTTAAATTCTCTACAAACGGTCTTTTATGAGTAAAGTGATATAGCCAGTACTTTTTGTTAAAAAAACGAAAAAAATGCCTTTTTTTAATAATTATTGTTTAAAAAAATTATCTGAAAAAAATGGTTGGATTTTTGACTTTAGTAATCAATAGGTTATTCCAAATGTCATGGCGCAGTCAGATATCTATCAACATTAATTACAAAAAAAAATCTATAATGATTGTACTATGACTAGACTTAAACGGAGAAATTTGGCTGAATGCTCTTGGCGTAAATTTAAAAATTTTACCAAAATAGTACATCAGCCATTGTGTACATTTTCCAGATATTTGACATTTTATGAAAAACTAGATAATTTAGACTAATTTTTAAGTAATTATCCGCAATAAAACCAGGTTTTTACGTTCTTATCTTGTAAAAACACATATTTATTAAAAATATCCTACAAATAGAATATAGATTTGTAAGTACGTAAAAATATAACAAAATTAAACGTTTTTTTTTCAATAAAACGTGTTTTATTTTAACCAATTTTTATGAGTAACCTTAGATAATTTAAATCCTAATGCCTATAGGTCTGTTTTGAAATAATGCCTTTCTTAATATGTAAGCCACTAAGACGGCTAATGCAGAAAGTAAAAAATCCGTAATACAACCCTTATTTCATGAAATATTTGTTATTGCCCTTTAAATCTGTTTTCAGAAATATAAAGGGCAATACTACTTTAGTTGCAAGAATCGGCATATACTATACTTTATCAGAACAACAAAAACTTTTAGGATTCCATTATCCGGGGTAACTTTTGCTGTACAAATTAGTAATATTTTATCTAATGTCATCCATTTGCCCTACAGTATGCGAAAGTGCTTTTTCATGTTTGGTTTTAATTAAAATTGTGCAAGAAGGCAAGTTTAAACAGTTTCCTTAATTAATACACCACCAACCGCTAAAATGGCAAGCTTTTGTTTCATCCTATAATTTAGGTTGGATAATTAAAAACGTATGATTGCGTGGTGTTAAATTTTAACTTTAGCATTAATATCTAAGGAAAAAAATGCTTACGATTTTTATATTTTTTATTTTTATAAAAAACTAGCTTTTCGCCCGCGTGTACTACACTATTTTTTTTCTTATTGACAAATTTTAGGGTGGTTACATTTTCATAGATTTAAGTTCATTAATGAGAAATTTCTCATACAAACTTTTATCCCCCTTTTTAACAGGAGACGTTGCAGAAATACTACTATTTTTTATTTCTGGGTTAAATTAAATAACCAACTTTCGTATTTAAAATATTTAAAATGATGATTTTTCTATACAAACTCGTATTCCTATTTTAACCCTCTCAAGGATGTTACTCTGAATTTAAATCTAAAAGTGAGGAGGGTGATAAACATCACACCACCTAGGCCTCAGCTGTGCTTCTCCCTAAAGGCAACTCCTCACTTAGTAAGCCGCCGATCCTACTGATTTAAAGTAGGTGACAACGTCGCCGAGGGGAATCTTCTTAATGTCGGCCCAGGAAAGCCAATACTCGCCCAGCATGGATCTTGTCTAAGACGAGAGTGCAGGGCAGTCACAAAGAATGTGCTCCACCTTCTCGTCTTCCTGTTCACAACCTCTACACAAAGAGTATTATTTATACCCATTCTATAAGGTGTTTTCGCAGTTGACACAGATGTCCAGTAAGAACGCCCGTGATTAGACGAAGGTTCGCCCTGGGCATTGCCAAGTAACTCGTTGGAAAAGTTATAGTTTACTATTTCATCCCATCGTCTTGTAAACTGCTGATGAGAGTGTCTTTTGATTAGGTCCCTTATCGCAGACCCTGTCAGACCTACGTAAGATTCGGGTCCAAAAGGTTAGGTCCCGGCAGCCTTCCTGGCCAACGAGTCACCAATGCGGTTGCCTTTGGAGTGAGCGTGTCCTTTGGTCCAGCAGAGGGTGACCACATTCCTGTTGGAAGCGTCCACAAGGGCACGGTGACATTCTAGTACCAGACCCGAGGTGTTGCGTGGTCTCCTTAGGGCTAGTAGTGTCTGTCTGCCATCCGTATGGATAAGAACGACTTTATCAGTGATGTTCCTATTGCTTATTTTTTTGCGACTATGGTTATGCCTGTGAGCTCAGTTTGGAGTACACTTGCAAAAATCACCCATAGCCCATTTAATGTTTAAGTTAAGAGATCTAAAATAAATTCCACATTCCACAGGGTTTGTTAAAAACAAAAGATGGCGCAATAGAGTCGACTTTCGCCCGCAGTAGTGGAAGCGAACCTATCGCCTCACTCTACAAACGTGCGTCATCGCCATCGGGCATTATACCAACAGTGCGGAGGCGCAACATAGCTGTCAAAACAACCTCAACCCTCAACCAAAACAGATAATTTTTAATCGTAATCAATAGCCTAGATACAAATTTTTATATTTCCAAATCCAGAAATGAAATCCTTTCTTAGCTAACGTCTCCTACTTATCTCATGTCTGGGGAATGGCGTCCCCACAACACTTAGCATTCTGGGCTCCCTTCAAAGAAGAGCCGTTCGCTTATTAATAATCCAAAGCTTACAGAAAGGCTTCCTCTTCTTGCCCACCGTCAAGCTGTAGGGGATCTGTCGCTCTTCTATAGGTATTTTCACGGCTTCTGCTCAGAGGAGTTGACCAGTATAGTTCCTTCTCTGGCGGCTCCCAACAGAGCAACACGTAGTGCAACTTTTATACATCCTTTTACCGTTCAGTTAGAGAGGCCCCGCTTTCTTCGTTCCTTCATCCCTAGAGTGTCAAGACTATGGAACCTGCTGCCCGCAGAAGATTTTCCTTCTACTTCCAATATCCAAAAATTTAAGTTCCGTGTGAACAAACTCCCTCTCACCACACTGAAGACACCCACGGTACGTTAGTACTTAGGCATCAGCCTTCGTGGACTGTCCCAAGATAAAAAAAAGACCTACCGCAAATAAAATATGCTACTGAAATGGTTAAAGGCCAGTCCATTACCTTAAAAAAGACGTTAATGGTTAAAACGTAATATTGCGTAAAACAGTTCTACATTGTGGTCGTCAGTTTTTCATAGTAGACCAAGCTCTATCTGTAAAAAAAACAGGAGTTCGTGGATGAACCAGGTGCCCTCAGCTATTATTCATAACCTTAGTCAATTACTGCTCGAATAATCCGATTTTTATTTTTAAAAAGTGTTTGAAAGCTTGAGATTTCTAGTATATGTGAAAGAGTCAAATGTCTATATATATATATTTATATATATATATATATATATATATATATATATATATATATATATATATATATATATATATATATATATATATATATATGAGAGTAGTCCGACTGACTAGTTAAGAAAAAATATCGAAACCAGAGTAGTGGGGATGCAGTCTTTTTTGAATTATTGACTTTCACATGTCATTAATCTCGCATCCTTCTCTAATTGAAGTTTTCTAGTAACGAATGTCGGTGATCCATTCAGATAGTTTAAACATTCGGTCACTTCTGTCAGAACTTTTAACCGCGCTTTTCCGCGTGTTCCCATTTCGGTTCTCTTTTAAGTTTTAAGTGAATTTTTCCCTTAAAGATGTAGTTTGTAACATACATATGGAGATAAATCTTGATTATCCGCATGGATATTGCTTGTTTTCACATAGCAACCCACTTTGGTGAGTTCAATCTTTTTAAGGTTTTTAGGTTAGTTTTTCTAATTGTAAAAAACTTTATTTTTAGTTAGTCCTGAGGAAGGGAGAAAATAATAAACTCTCGAAAGCTTGACAAAACAGAAAAGGGTTTCATTACTAAATCCAGGCCACCAATCCTTTTCAATAATTCAAAAAGACTGCATCCTCACTATATATATATATATATATATATATATATATATATTATATATATAATTATATATATATATATATATATATATATATATATATATATATATATATATATATATATATATATATATATATATATATATATATATATATATATATATATATATATATATATATATATATATATATATATATATATTTTATTGCATTAACCCTTCCCCTCCAGAAAATAAAATTATCTATGCCACTGCTTTAATTATATAATGATCAAAATTTCTTCTTACTTTAGATTTGTGATCAGCGCCTCCATATGAAAAAAATCATCGAAATCGGCGAGGGCAAGAAAAGTAAAAAATTTCCATAATTTTGATTGGTTGGTTGTATTTTAGGGTCATACATACAATATTTTATAAATTTATAATTTGTATAAAAGTACAATACAATAGTGTCACGTCATGCAGGTAACTGAAACAAGTTTACGGAAGTATCGAATTTTTTACCTTTAGCATATTTTGACATTTAAGTGTCTTTCGAAAACTGCGTTTACAAATAAGTTGCGTTTTTTAGAATATCAACCGATCGGTTTTCTATGCAAAATAAGAATTAAACTGCCATCAAATCTTATTTAACTTGCGCAGACGTTCGCAACTCCTCGAAACGAAGCGGTCAAATCGCTTAGGCAAGTATACGGTTGTTTTTGACTAAAAAAATAATAAAAAATGTCGGATTTTAACCACAGTAGGAGAAAAAAATGGACCCTTTTGAAAGCACATTTAAAGTGACAAGTTTTAGAATAACATTGTCGCGTTTTACGTGCCATGTACCTATTGGGTCCAAACCATCACTCTACATATAAGTTACTTGGCAAAGTTCGTATAGTCTTCGGCTTAAAAAGTTATATTAACATGGTTCTCACCATGTCATGAAAAAATAGCTAAAATAAAATATTGGGGTGTAATAATAGAATAGTTTTCAGTGATTTTTATTTCGTAAAAATACATAAATAGATGCGCGCCGCGCCGTCGCACACGAAAACAGAAGACTCCAGCTCTGCTCCAAATCTGAATATGTTGCCATCTGAAATTTATGGCACACACTCATTTTTCTACAAAAATTTCCTGAGATTTTGTTACTGCGCCAAATCAAAAGGGTACTTTAATGACAGTTCTTTTAAAGAAAGACGGACATTTTTTAATCGAATAGTCCATTGCTGTGTTCTTCCTTTAACCTTCTAATTTTCATGGGCAAAGGTGGTTCATCTGAACACTTAGATTCTTAAAACATAATAACAGAAAAACAAATTAGCCCATTCATTATAGCAAAAAAAGGTCATTTTGGTAATTAATGCTAACAGATATCTGACTGCGCCATGACTTACGGAATAACCTATAGATTGATAAAATTAAAAATCCAACCAATTTTTTCTTCAGGTAATTTTTTTAAATAATAATTATTAAAAATAATCCCTTTTTTTCCTTTTTTTAATATAGCAAAAAGTACTGACTATATCACTTTACTTATAAAAGACCGTTTGTAGAGATTTCAAAAACCTACAAAATGGTTTTTGAAAAATCCCGATTCAACCATTTTTCACCGAAAAAAGCCGGAAAAACGCTTAAATCAGACCTTTTTTCAAAAATCACTTTCTCCGTTAATCTTCAATATTAAGAGCTGATTTTTTGGGAAATGATAGTCAATAACATATACTTCGAGCTGCCGAAAGATGAAAATTGTCGCATTAATAGTTTTTATTCAATCGCACTATAAACAAATTAGGCCCTTATCTTGCAAGTGCCGTGAATATTGGACAAATGGTCCGATTTGAATTTTTAAAACGGCTTTTTAAAGTTGAGATTGAAAGCTACAAATTTTGTATTCCACATTTTTATAAAAATTTGGAAAATATTGTTAAAAATGCTTGCGAACCTAGCGCGTCTAGCGAAAATTCCGTCGAGCGTCCGATGCACGCAGCCCGTCTCTCGCTTCTCCTTAGCTGCTGGGTGCCCCCTCAACGTCTCGGTTGCGAATTTTCGCTCTACGCGCTAGTTTCACAAGTATTTTTAACAATGTTCTTTAAACTTATATGAAAATGTGAGATATGTGATTTGTAGTTTTTAATCTCAACTTTAAAAAGCCGTTTTAAAAATTCAAATCGGATCATTTGCCTAATATTCACTGCACTTGCAAGATAAGGACCTAATTTGTTTATAGTGCGATTGAATAAAAATTATTAATGCGACAATTATCATATCTTGGCAGCTTAAAGTATACGTTATTGAAAATCATTTTCCAAAAAATCAGCCCTTAATATTAAAAATTACCGGAGATACGAATTTTTGAAAAAAGGTCTCTTTTAAACGTTTTTCCGGCTTTTCTCGGTAAAAAATGGTCGGATCGAGATTTTTCAAAAATAATTTTGTAGGTTTTTAAATTCTCTACAAACGGTCTTTTATGGTAAGGTGATATAGCCAGTACTTTTTGTTATATTAAAAAAAAAACAAAAAAGGCCCTTTTTTAATAATTATTGTTTAAAAAAATTACCTAAAAAAATTGGTTGAATTTTTTGATTTTAGTAATCTACAGGTTATTTCGGAAGAAGTCAGATATCTGTTAACATTAATTATAAAAAATATGTATATAATAATTGGACTTATATAAAAATAGCATATTTTAAACGTATTAGAAAAGTTTTTTAAAATTTATTTTTAATATTAAAAATTTTGTTATTTTAACTTTTACAGTAAGGATGATTATATGAGCTGGGTTAATTTTGCCTATTGCTGGTTTTAATTGGTATAGTAGTGTTATGGTTACTTTACGTTAGTTAGGTACTGTTAAGTATAATTAATTTTGTTTAAAGTTGCGTGGTTTAGTTACCCTTTCGGCCTATTATCCTTTGTCTATTTTATCCAGCAAAAGCCTTAGGGAACAAAGTTTTGGAATACAAACTTATGGGCCACAGAACGAAGGAGTTTTTGCATTTTTAAAAGTCCTCAAGACGAATTAAAAGTAGAAACAAATCTTAAATTACAAAAAAAATGCTAGATTTTGCTTTTTACTTTGGTATAGGAGATTATTTTCTTTAACCAAGGCTTAAACAATTCGCCCTTAAAAAGGTGAAAGGTGAAAGTGACAATGAAAGATAAACATCTAGTATTGATAATATTATTAATAATAAATTATTAAAATTGGAATATAAAAGGCCAAAACATTAAAAGTCAATATTCTGTCAACTTCTAGCGTTTAGGACTATTGTTAATACGCATTAGTAATTTATTCTGTGTTTACTTAAAATATATGCCAAATTCTTTTTTCTAAAATATATTGAAAGAAATAAAACCCTTTTAAAAAGGAACTTATAAATAAGGTGCCCATTTAAAAAACGTTAATTGTATATCGTATTCTTTTTTGTTTCAATTAAAATAATTTTTTTAAGTATATCTTAAAATTGTACGAGAAAAATGCACAAGATGGCTCTTCCACATTTTGTTAAATAAATACAGGGTGAGTCGGGAGGAACACACCAAACTTCAGGTAAGTATTGTACACGTGAAAATAATTTTAAAAAACTCATATGTTCTTATCCGATTCTCATTTGTTTTCAAATTATAGCGTAATTAAAATGTTTTAAATACTTTACCGCTTCTTATCACAAATGCTGTAGGTACCTATTGTTTGGTCCGTTTTGTTGTTCTGACATGTGTTAGTGTCAGTGTCAGTGTGTTTGACGCGTTTATTTTCGAGTTTGTACGATTAAAGTCTTATAAAATGCCACACATCTATTCAAATTTAGAATATGCAAATATGGTTTTTGTTTACGGCTTTTGTAATGGGAATGCTACAGCTGCTGTTCATGTGTCGACGATTTTTTCCAGGACTATTGGTCGCGGTGGTCCTATTAGTTGGCCTCCAAGATCTCCAGACCTCACACCACTGGACTATTGTGTGTGGGGCTGGTTTAAAAATAAGGTGTACAAAGAGAAAGTTGACACTCGGGAGGCCCTAATTCGACGCATTAGGAATGCGACGGTGTTTCTGAAAAAAAACATGAATCACTCAAACAAGCAACAAGGGCCCTTCGCAGACGAAGTAAAATGTGTTTAGAGATTAATGGCGGTATTTTTGAACATTTGTTAAAACAGCGCTATAATTAAAGTCATGTTAATTTAGGAAATTTTGTTTGTTTGTAATTACGCTATATTTTAAAAACAAATAAGAATCTTGTAAGAACATATGGGTTTTTTAAAATTATTTTTACGTGTACAATACACACCTGGAGTTTGGTGCGTTCCTCCCGACTCACTCTGTATATGAAAAGCCTTAAATGTGAGCCTGTTCGCGTCCTTGTTGTATTACCCTGTTCCTGGTACTTATGCTTTATACCAACATTCGTGTAAAATTTTGCAACCCAATTTATTTTAAGACCGTTAAAAAAATACATTTTTAACCTTTATACAGGGTGTTCGAAAAATACATGGCCAAATTTCGGAAGGAGATTTCTCATAAAAAAAATTAAAAAAGTTTCTTTAAATATGGGTCGGCAAAATGCATAGTTTCTAAGCTACAAAATTTGTCAGTGGTATTTCTATTAATAAGGGACTAATTTAGGCCTAATTCAATTAAAATTAAGTCTAGTGGCGTCTCACCTTATCGAAAATAATTGTGAAAAATGCACGCCACTGACTTTTTTAAATATACATATATTAATTTATAATTTATATTATAAAATAATATTAATTTATATATTAATATATATATATATATATATATATATATATATATATTATATATTATATATATATATATATATATATATATATATATATATATATATATTATATATATAATTTATAATTAATAAATTAATTATTTATATATATATATATATATTAATATATATATTATTATATATAATATATATATATATATATATATATATATATATATATATATATATATATATATATATATATATATATATATATATATATATTATATTATATATATATTTGCAAAATTTTACACGAATGTTGGTATAAAGCATAAGTACCAGGAACAGGGTAATACAACAACGACGCGAACAGGCTTACATTTAAGGCTTTTCATATACAGAGTGAGTCGGGAGGAACGCACCAAACTCCAGGTGTGTATTGTACACGTAAAAATAATTTTAAAAAACCCATAGGTTCTTACAAGATTCTTATTTGTTTTCAAAATATAGCGTAATTACAAACAAACAAAATTTCCTAAATTAACATGACTTTAATTATAGCGCTGTTTTAACAAATGTTCAAAAATACCGCCATTAATCTCTAAACACATTTTACTTCGTCTGCGAAGGGCTCTTGTTGCTTGTTTGAGTGATTCATGTTTTTTTTCAGAAACACTGTCGCATTCCTAATGCGTCAAATTAGGGCCTCCCGAGTGTCAACTTTCTCTTTGTACACCTTATTTTTAAACCAGCCCCACAAACAATAGTCCAGTGGTGTGAGGTCTGTAGATCTTGGAGGCCAACTAATAGGACCACCGCGACCAATAGTCCTGGAAAAAAAATCGTCGACACATGAACAGCAGCTGTAGCATTCCATTACAAAACGGTAAACAAAACCATATTTGCATATTCTAAATTTGAATAGATGTGTGGCATTTTCTAAGACTTTGATCGTACAAACTCGAAAATAAACGCGTCAAACACACTGACACTAACACATGTCAGAACAACGAAACGGACCAAACAATAGGTACCTACAGCATTTGTGATAAGAAGCGGTAAAGTATTTAAAACATTTTAATTACGCTATAACTTGAAAACAAATGAGAATCGGATAAGAACATATGAGTTTTTTAAAATTCTTTTTACGTGTACAATACTTACCTGAAGTTTGGTGTGTTCCTCCCGACTCACTCTGTATTTATTTAACAAAATGTGGAAGAGCCATCTTGTGCATTTTTCTCGTACAATTTTAAGATATACTTAAAAAAATGATTTTAATTGAAACAAAAAAGAATATGATATACAATTAACGTTTTTCAAATGGGCACCTTATTGTGTATGTTTTGGCCTTTTATATTCCAATTTAATAATTTATTATTAACAATATTATCAATACTAGATGTTTATCTTTCATTGTCACTTTTACCTTTCACCTTTTTAAGGGCGAATTGTTTAAGCCTCGGTTAAAGAAAATAATCTTCTATACCAAAGTAAAAAACAAAATGTAGGATTTTTTTTGTAATTTAAGATTTGTTTTTACTTTTAATTCGTCTTGAGGACTTTTAAAAATGCAAAAACTCCTTCGTTCTGTGGCCCATAAGTTTGTATTCCAAAACTTTGTTCCACCATCTTAATATTTTCAATAAAAAGTTAAACTTTTAGTTTAAAAACTTCTTAAGAGGGTTCGACATTGGTTTCGTAAAGTCTGATACACTCGCGAGCACGACGAATTGAGAGAATTCCTCTTCTTCGTATTGAACCCGACAGAACTTAAGGGACTAACAGTGTAAAAAAGCTTTGTCCTCAGTTCTGGTTAGTACAACACTTTCTTTGATAGTAATTTGAAGAGTCTTACTTATTATTACATGTTATTAAAATAAACTTCAAATATACCCGGTGGTTTAATAATTATGTCACAAAAACTTAATTCCATTGGAGATCTTTGGGAGCCACTATCTCCGACGAGGAGAAGTTTACAAAAAAAAAATTATATGTACAGTTGTATTCATTGAAAATGGGTACACTAAAATTGTTATAGTGTAAATCGGTTTTGATTGAATTTGACAAGCCTGTCAGTGCCAAAAATTTTCAAAATGCCTCGTCATTTAACTGAAATTGAAAAAGCTCAAATAATCGCTAGAATTGAAGATGGGTGGTCAATACGTGCATTAGCGGATTTTACCGGAAGAGGCAAAAACACTATTTCAAGAATTAAGCAACTTTGGGTTCAAGAGGGTTCTTTGAAAAGAAAATTTGGTACTGGTCCAGCACGCATTTCCGTCCCTGAACAAGATAATGCATTTCTGGAATATCTAAGGGCAAATCCTTTTGAAACTGCAAAAAACGCTGTCATTGACACAGGATTTCCTGGGTCTCAACCTACCGCTAGCAGAAGAGTCAAAGAATCTGACTTAAAAAATCGCGTAGCTGCAAAAAAAATGATGCTCACAGGAAACGGAAACAGTCTCGTTTACTTTTCGCACTAAATTATATATACCGTGACCACCAGTTTTGGAACACGGTAGTATTCACTGATTAAAAGGTTTTTCAGTCAACATATAATGGACAAATTCGTGTCTACCGTCCAGACAATACAAGATTCGAAGAACGCTACACTAGCGATCTTGCTTTCAGACCTGGGCGATTTTCAGTAAATGTATGGGGTTGGATAAGTGCTTATGGACTTGGTGTCTGCTGGCGATTGGAGGGAAGGTTTAACGCCGAACATTACATGGCTGTTCTGGAAAATGTTATGCTTCCATCTGTTGGACAAATATATCCAAATAACTCATTTGTCTTTCAGCAGGATAACTGCCCAGTCCATACCGCAATTGCTGTGAGGGAATGGTTTCATCGTAATAATATTGTCTTGCCATGGCCCGCTTACAGTCCTGATATTAATCCCATAGAGAATGTTTGGGGCCTAATTGTGAAAGAAATATATAAAATAAATTTTAGACCAAACAATTATAATGAATTATGGGAAGTTATCCACGACTGCTGGAAAGAGCTTGATCCAAATGTCATAGTGAATTTAATTAACTCAATTCCAGACAGATTGGTTCAAATAGTCGAAAAAAAAATGGTCATATGACCAAATATTAATTTTTTATTATATTATAAATCATATATTACATTATAATTAAATATTAACTCTAATTTTCACTTTTTGTTATTATTATTGGTTACGCTGAGTTTAAAAATTTGCGTTAAAGAAATATTCTAATACATTAAAATCATTTATCTCATTTTATGTTTTTGTTTTGTCTATTGACGTTGATAAGAAAAGCCTGATCTACGCAAATATGGCAAAATGTAGTCATAAGACTTGTACCCATTTTCAGTGAATACAACTGTACTTCTAGTATTCCTTTTACGTATTTTTTTATATCCGTATATTTTTAATCCGCATTTTTCCGAACACCCTGTATTTTTGCACATTGAATCAATAAAATAATATTTTAAAAATGACAACCTGTAAATTAACAAAAAAATTTATAATTTCTGTTAAGTTATACAATAGTTAATTTTTCGTGTTATCATCAAATGCAATTATCTGCATAACCCAAAAACAAAAGATCAAGATTTTATTTTATTCACCTAAAGCAATTAAATTTGTAAATTTACAATTGTTTTCCCAATTTCCTTACTCGAGAAAAGCTTCTTTATTTTGCATAAAGACCCAAAGCCTATTACGAAGGCTTAGTATAATGCCAGAAGTGAGTGAGAACAGAAATTCGTTGCTAAAATTATCGGTTGGCTTTTTAAAAGTTTTGAAAACAGTTTACGAACTTGAGCAAATAAAAATTCAAATCTATAGTATCAGTGTTTTTTTCAACATTTAATTATACAATATGGTTTATTCTTGTGATTAAAAATTAACTATTGCTTTTGGTTTCAGGTACGTACATTTTCTATACATGCCAGTTTTTACAATACTGTGTATTTCGGTAAGTCAAAATAATATTTATATGCTATTTTTAAGTTGCTATTTTATTGTTTTATTTTAAAATATCTGCAATTAAAAAAAAGAAAAGCTTTAAAAAACCAATATTTTTGAATTGATTTTTTTTGAAAATGTAGGTAATTTATAATATTAACACCTACATGCAGGGTAACCTGTAAAGTCCGCATTATATGGGATTTCTTTTTATTAGTAGTTCTTTGGACTTTTTTAATCGGGATAAAGTAACCAAAGAAATTCTTGTCACGAGATTCGCATTATCTGTGAAATTTTATTTAAAAAAAAAAAAATTAAAAAGGGGGTTGTTTCCGTAAACATCTAAAAAAGTTATTAAACAATTTTTGTAAATGCAATTTTTAGTCCATACGCAAAATTTTAGATGTAAAGATAAAATAATTTTGATTTTTTTGTCCATTTTTTTGTAAATTGCAGCACTGTTGCCAAGTAAGACTCAACGCAAAACTCAAAACAAAACTTCTTAGTTTTGACAATTCTTAATTCTAGATTAACATTTTGCCCGCGGCTTCGCCCGGGTGGACTACACAATTTTGGCTGTTTTGGTTGTTTTCCCGTTCTCGCGGAATATTGCTCCTCCCTATCCTTCTACTCCATCGCGCCACATTACATCACGCTCCCGCGCTTTGTCTTTCGTCGCACACTACGCGGTGTAGCGTGCGTCGTGCGTTTAAGCATTTTTTTTTTATTTTATCGTATTTCATTTGTTATTATTTTGTAATATGAATGCTGTTCCATACACACTTTTCCTCTTCCCATTTTACCCATTTACGGGGAAGTTTTCTAAAATCCTTTCTTAGCTGACATCTCCTGTTTTTCTGGATAATCAGAAGCCTAATTATTAACTCCCATATTAACAACTTCAAAAATAACGATTTTTTATAAAAACTTTTATCCTCATTTTAACTCCCAAAGGGATGTAATTTCAAAAATTTTAAAATAGATTATTTTTATTCGTAATCAATAGTCTACATACCAATTTTCATACTTCTAAGTTTAGTCCATTCTACCTATTTAGAGGGGAGTTTCCTAAAATCCTTTCTTAGGTGACTTATTCTATTTTTCTAGATAATTAAAATCTTAATACCCAACTACCATATTTACAATTTCAAAAATGACAATTTTTTAAAAAAAATTTAATCTCCATTTTAAGTCTCTTCCCTTCCAAAGGATGTAATTCTAAAAATGTTAAAACAGATAATTTTTAATTGTAATTAATAACCTAAATAACAATTTTTATACTCCTGAATCCAGAAATGATGAAATTCCACACAAACTTTTACCATTCCCCCTTCACTATACCCTTTTAGGGGGAGGGATGTTTCCTAAAACTCTTTAAAACTCTTTCTTAGCTAAAGCCTTCTATTTTTCTGGGTAATCAGAAGTCTAATTACCAACTCCCATATTTACAACTTCAAAAATGACAACTTTTCTTTACATATAACTTTTATTCGCATTTTAACCTCCCCAACACATTTTTAATCATAATAAAAAGCCTTAATACCAATTGTCGTACTGCTAAGTCCAGAAATGATGAAGTTCAATACAAACTTTCACCCCCATTTATAGTATATTACATACCCAGGTGGAAAGAGTTTCATTTCTGTCGAGAGATACGTTAGTACTTTACTTCTCGAGATAGAAATGAAACTTTCCACCGAGGTTTGTATACTATTTTATTTACAACCACTTTATTCATTTCCTATTATTTTAAATTGAAATTATAAAAATTGATCCGGTAATAATTTTATTAGGCGGCCGTGTTTCGCAATTTGTATCGTTGTCATGGTAACGGGCTGTCAAAGTGTCAATACACACAGTGTAAGATAGACGCTTTAAATTTGAATAGTAATTTGTTTTAATTTTGCAAATTAAAAAAAAAATGTTATCAGATGAGGAATTTGAGTTTGCTGCTACTCCACCAGAAATTCGAGAATATTATTATTATTATTATTAGAATGCGTATGTTCGTGTTTCAGTATACCATTTTGAAATATCAATATTCAATGAAATTTCTTCACTGCTCACTTTCCAACCGGGTGGAAAGTGAGCACTTTCCACCCGGGTGGAAAGTAGAAGTCAAAAACGTCAACTTTCCACCTTTTAAAGATAGGTGAAATGTCATTATTACATGCATGGTTGTAAATAAAATGTTTTTCCTAGCCTCTGTTAAACAGGGATAATGTAGGATTCTAATGGTAAAATAATTTGTCCAATCGGCCCAGTAGTTTCGGAGCCTATTCAACGCAAACAAACAAACAAACAATCAAATATGTTTTCTTTATAATATTAGTATAGATAGTAAAGGTATATTTTCTTTGATATAGCGCCATATTAAATGTGTGTTTTTCTATAAAATCCAAATAGGGCTATTAAAATTTTGTCACATGTGATGCAAAATTTATCTGTTTTTGACCCTGTATACGATAACTTTATAAATTATCTATTTTTGAAAAGGTACTTTGTCTTAGAGTCAAATTTTCTAATAAATAATCAGAAATAAAAATTAATGCTGTTAATTTAACTTAGGATTTTTACGAATAAACTTCTATACCTACAATAGGCTAAAAAAATCAAAACGATTCTACATATATTATATTTATCATAAATACCCACACGTAAACATCTTATTGCATTGAATAAAACATGTCTCTTGGACTTACATTATTCTTAATTAATTTAAAATAAACTATGTTTTAATTTGTAACTATCTCCAGTCGTCTTTAGGTTAATACCCAATAAATTATATTTTTTAAAAGTAATGTATACGCAAAGTAAATGCACTAAGGCATAAGGCAATGAACGCGATCCTGCGTTTAACACATGGAATTCTTAGGTCTTTATAGGTCTTACTTATCTAAAATTAAAAGGGTTTTTAAACAGTTTTAATATCTGAAGTAACTTTGTTAAATATTCAGGATTTTGCAGATGAATGCTGCTTTCATACATTTTTTTTCAATGCTGCTTGTTCTGTTAATTCTAGCATCCAGTCACCTTGTGTGATGTCTTTCGAGTTCTTCTCTCATTGTATTTCTTCCATATTATTTGATATGCACTTTAATTCATTAATTTGCTTACGACGGAGTCGTAGGAGTTGCTACATTTATATTACATTTCGTGAATGCATTTTTTTAGATCCTTCTGCTTTAGTATTCATCATGTGGCTTCTTAGCGGTGAACTGGATCCAAAGGTGCTATAGATATTGTAGTTCTTTCCAATCCTTTCTAGTATTTCTAAAAGGCCGTTGAATTATGGGATAATAAGCATATAATCTTGATTTTTATTCAAGTATCGATGTTGAAGTCCTTTTCAATTTTTTTAAATTTATTCTGCTGGGCCCTTGATATATGTTGTTAGCGATGTTAAGCACAGGCTGTCGTTCTCTGATCTGAAAGTTTCAGAGGGTAATAATACCACCGCACCTAGATCGCTGTCTTTATGTGGAATCTATCTAGTTTCGGCTAATGGAGCCAATTTGTGCCCAGCATGGAGTTCCTTTTAAATGTAAAGGCGGGACAATCGTAAAGAATATGGTCCACGGTCCCATTTTCTTGTGTCAATTAAACTCATTTTGAATACGTGTCCTCCTAGCCCGCAGTGGTCAGTTAGAACGCCCGTTAATACTCGGAGATTCCTTCTGGACATCGTAAGGTTGTCATTCTTTATTCTTTTATTAGTTTTATATAATTCCTACCTTTTTTCAAAACTCGGCTTACTAGTTTTGCGCGTTATGCATGTGTTGTATGATCTTTATTCATGTAAATATCTTCTAAGGTTACTTTTGGTGATCTAAAAATTGTTACGTTTTATCTACTGATATCATAACGTTGTCATGTTATCTGCCATTGTGTGTTGGTTTTCTACGCACTGAGATGTGACTGTAATTAATGTTTCTCTAAACCCTGACGTCTTGAAAAAGCAGACTATTTTTTTTCATGGTAAACTTAATAAAATGTTTAGGTTCGTTGTTTTTGGGGGAAAAAATGTTTAAAGTTCAAACCCCTAACCACCACTGATTTCAACCCTTTTGTCTTTTTCTCATAACGATCAGCTACATAACCTGCTTTTGTAACACGGTAAATACCAGAAAAGTTTTGTTAACCCGTATTTTGTTAATGATGTAGATCCGGGTTCACCTTAATATTTCTTTTTTAAAGCTGTCACTAAGTAGACTTTAAGATTCGCGGATTTCCATAAATTATCCAGTCGCCTACTGCTATGAAGAAAAAAAAAACTCTTTTATCAACGGTACGGATTCTCTGGTCGAGCATATGGTTCGCTCAAAAATATTTTTTAGAAATTTTAAAATATTTTAATAGAAAGTGCCCTAAAAAAAAGGGTTTTTAAAAAGAGAAGTGATTTTCTAGAAATAGCCAACGTTTTTGTTTGCGTTGCGTCAAACTGTATACATATTACATTTATAATAAATGACCCTGAGTATTATCGATTTGGTGAAACGCTTCGGTGGAAAACAAAAAGATAACGACACTATACCACACCTGTTGTAATTTTATTACGCATTAAAAATGGGCTAACGGCTGGGAACGTAATAATTTACGTGCTCATTATGAGTCGGCGCAAAATTTTGCGTTAAAGGAAATTTGTGTTTTACCTTTGTTCAGGCTAAAATAGTTAATAAAAGTAGTAGTGCCAGCAAAGCAGTTACATTTTTTAAATTTCAATATTTTTTTTCTTCTTCCTCTTCTTTCTTTTCCTTTTTAATTATGATAACATTTAAAAATATTGATAATGGCACCTTTAAAAGTAAAGTACTTCGGGGTAAAATCCCCCTCCATTCGATATCCGGCCGAGGGGTGCATTTGGGAGACCACCATCAAAAAGTTTGATATAATTCACAAGTATATGTGGGCTTAACTCCAACGTAAACTCTGTTTACCATTATCTTCAATCTTCCAACCCCCAAAAAACTGTATTTTACCGAAATTTCAAAATTTAAAACATCAACCAACCATCTCCTTTTTCAAGTAACGAAAATTTATGTGCTGTATGTACTGTTACCATCTGAAAATTTTCCCACCCCGAGTTCTTTGACTTCCTCTCAATAAAGATAGACACTTTTGTTTTCCAGTTTCCAATAAAGACTCTCTAGGTTCTACAAAAACTAACACACAAGGCAGAGCAGCCGAAACTTTCGCAAACAGCAACTAGCGCATCAATTTAATTTGGAACCTACCAACTTTCCTGGGGTTCCCACCCATAAGTCTAACCCTCCAGATCTCTTTCTTACTTCCAACCCCGAACTCTACCAAACATCAGTAACTGCTCACCTTGGAGGTGCATTCTCCTGTCTAAATTTAAAAAAAATGTCGCAATGAGTCTGGGCCCTTTTCTTTCACATTCTTGTGTTATATGCGAGTCTTAATTTTGAATAACAAAACTTGGCAACAGTGTAAATGTGGATATCTAAACGGAAAAAGTCTCTTAAAAAAAGCAAATAGTAAGCATAACCTATAAAATTTCAATCGTTTACCGGTGATTTAATATGGTTAACTTTTTCTTAACGATTCAAACAAAACAATCTTTAAAAAAAGATAGGTTAGTGACAACAATCACCAACGAAAATTTATTTCTCGAATGGGTCCTACTGATAAACCAATATACTGATAACGTCTCACATGCTGTGTGATAATATTTTGAAGCCAACAGAGAGAGATAGCACTACCAAACATAATATAAATTTTCCATAAGTCTACCTCACGATGGAGAGCTTCCAACTGCGAGAGTAAAATTCTAACATCCTATTGGCTGGTTATCACAACGGTTATCGATCGTTTGGTTGTTTTGACGTGTGACGTGACAGGTGACATTCTTCGTTGTTCTCGCTTGTGCTCTTGTGCTTCTTTTTTAAATTTGGTTGGGATTTTGTTTTGTGTGTGGACTATTTGGACAAATTACAAGATTTTCTCTTTTGCAAGGGAATTACGACCCTTTTTTTTTAATTCAAAAGGGTTTTAAAACCCCACGAAAAAATTTTATAGGTCATCCTTCATAAGAAGTAGTATTAATAGGGGGGGACGCCACATATAAATTGGGGTCGGAAGGGCCCCGAATAATTTTAAATATTGGGAAGATTTAAAAACACACACATCCGCCGGAATCGTTTCAGTGGATTTATGAAAATACGCGCCTTTCTTTCAAAAAAACGTATTATTATTTGTCTAAATTTTCACCAAAAAAAAATTTTAAACATGCGCAGATATGCTGACTTCCCCCTTGAGATGGAAAAAACGAATTGGGGGTCGAATATCCTTTTTCTGCCCTTTTGGTTAATTATATGTCAATGTAAGGGTTTTTTATAAGTGTATGGGGGCCCACCCTCGAAAAATGTCGATGACATTCGAGAATTCAAATTTTCGATGCGCAAAACTTTCTAGCGACATTATTGAGTTTGGATAAAGGTTTTTAGATTGGACCCAGCGTAGTTTTTATAAGTCACCTGAAAAATATTAAAGTTTTAAGGGATTCATACAACGCGTCCAGATGAGGGGGTCAGTATGGACATCTCGGAAAAGGGTAAGGACACAAAGTCGGTTAAAGGGGGTAAAGTTGCCCCCTTTACGTTCCAAAAAATATGCCGTTTGAAAAGTTTTAAAATTCCAGAGTTCCGGGGATATCCGAAAAAAGAAAAATTTTGGAAAACGTTTTTTTTTTTTTGTTAAGAACGAATTTTAAAATAAATTGCACATTTACATTGTCACCTTTTTGCTTCATCTAATCACAAATAACATCTTCTAACTGTCGACTCCAAAAATTTTTTTAAAAAATTTTTGTTTTAAATTTTAAAGGCTTTAGGTGCGACGTACCGCCAAAGGGGAAAAAAATAGCAGTGTTTTATCATGCAAACATGCTGGCCAAGGGGTTTAGAGTACGTGCTAATCAGTGTTTAGGAAAGCTCACAGAAAAAAACTCCTAACTGCTCTAGAATTAGTGCAGCTGCACCATTGTGAAACCGACACCCCTAAGATGCCATAAGGGA
>JAHBCN010002381.1:0-92335 GCA_019359885.1 Listronotus oregonensis | reverse complement strand
TTTCATAAATTATCCGAAAATTTTAAGCACTCTTATTAGAAAATTTAATTTTGACAAAAATTTCGACCAAAATAGTTTTTTTTTTATTATAGTGATTTTTGTGGTTTTTTATTATAAATCGTTTATTTTATTCAGTTAAATTCTAAATCACCTAAAATTTGCAAAAAAAAAATCCAAATATTAAAAAAAAAATCCAGAAAAATTCGTTTTTTTTGATTATAACTTAAAAAAATATTGCATTTACAAAAAAAATATATAACTTAAAATAAAGGTCTTGTTAAAATACATACTTTTTGTCACAAAAAGGTTCGTGTATTATTTCTAGTTTTTGAGATATTCACGTTTTGAATTTGAAAAAAAAATGTTAATACCTGAAATTACACCTTTTCTCGATTTTTTGCTATTTGACCCCCAATTTTGACTTTGGATTCGTGTTTAGCGGAAAAAAATACGCAAGTCCGCCCCCCAGGAAAACCCTTTTTTTTTGTGGATTTGTGTTATTAAATGAAAACAAAGTGGTTCTGAGAATTAAATTCCTGTCATCTTTTAGCCCCCCTCGTATTATTCATTTTTTTATTCATAAAATTATAAAAAGCTTAAATTCAAGCATAAGCTCCTTAAAATCGTTTTTACGGGGATGATTAAAATTTAATTTTTCTCGGATTTTATGAAACGAGTTCTATTGTCGTGGTTTTCAGAGTTTTATTTTAAATTCAGTCATTAACGAAGAAATCCAATGGTAAATTACTTTTTTTCTGGTATAATTAAAATACGATTTTTTTTTCCAAAGACATGCAGATAATATTTATAATTTAAATATTAGCCTCGATATTAGCTTATCCTGGTTGTCGAATGATAATTTCAAGTATAATTTGCCAAAAATCTTAAAAAAATAAATTAAAAAATGACGTTCATTTTTTTAAAGTTTAGCCCGTCCACAATTCAAACCCCAATCTCGGATGAACATCTCTTAACTTTGTCTCTTTCATGCCATCCGCGCCGAACTCGCCCATCTCTCTCTAACAAAAATTGATTGTTAAACGGGCTGAGAGTAGTACCAGTACACATATTTATATTTTTGAAGCAGTATTTTAAATAAACCTTAAATTTAGCACTGTTTCAAATAAGATCAAATACGCTTGACCAAAAGTTAGAGGTTATCAATGCTTAAAAATATTAATTTTGTAGGATACTGTACACGCAACACATGAGGTCTGTTCGTTATTCAGTTATATTTTACACTTTTTGGACACACCTAGTCCTAAAATACACCTTGCATAAGGGCAATTACGTAAATAAAGCATAAAATAGTGTACAATATTGTTTTAACAAACCGGTCCAAAATTATTTTTTTAATTTTTTAATACTTTGATTTAGATTGCATAAGTTTGTAAAAAATAGCGTAAGAACCGACAGATATCGACAATGTTAATTATGCACAATTTGATTGTTAATATCTCCTTTCACAGACGATAATTTATTTTTTTTCAATTAGATAAGAGAAACTTCTATTAACCCTATATTTTAATTTCATTTCATTTTTAAGAAAAGCCGTTTTACGAGTTAACTACCCTAAAGCAGAATATTAACCTTCTTGGTTTTAATATTTAAAATATGTAGCGTTACCCTTTTCTAGTTTTCATTTTAGATCTTAAGTTTTTCACATAAATAAATTAATTTTGTTGCTACTTAAAATAAATACGTAACAGTTTTTTTCGAAAAAAGGGAAAAGCAAGATGTCTACCCTACTTTTTTTTTAAAACTAATAAAGTGCCCCAAAACAATTTTAAAGCATGTTTTTTCCCTCACTAAAAAATTTTTTAAATTTAAAAAAAGCTGATCAATAAAAAAAAAAAAAAAATGGTCTAAGTTTAGATCCCCAAAAATTTAAAAAGTAAATGGGTTTAGCCATATAATATGTTTTTTTAAATTTTTATTTTTTAACTAGATGAAAAGCCTGTCTCCGCCAAGCGAGAGACAATATTAAATAGCCTCTGTCTCCTGGGGCCTTCCGTACGGCTAACGGTAAAAAAAAAATTTTTGCTTCTATTTTTTTTCCCCGGGGGAAAATTTAAAAATTTTGGTTCGTTAGGCCCCGCCACTGTTAAAGACTACCACTGTGCCAAATTTTATGATTATAGCTCAAGCCATAACTTCTGAATCACGTGGACAGACAAATAAAATATATTTTTTTTATATATATATATATATATATATATATATATATATATATATTATATATATATATATATATATATATATATATATATATATATATATATATATATATATATATATATATATATATATAAATATATCCAATTGAAATTATTATATATATATATATATATATATATATATATATATATATATATATATATATATATATATAATAGATAGATTTAAAAAAAATCATTTACCACGACTTTTTGGACCATCCTGTATAATTACAAGTCTTCCATATTTATAAACTTCATTAAGACCCACAACTTTTATACAGAAAGTACTTTTCCATTGTGCGCTATTTCCAAAATAATTGACTGATCCGGAATTTTTACACACACTGTATACGCAAAAAATTAGATCCCTTCTCCTTTTTAAAATTTGTTAAAAATTAATTAATTAGTAAAACTTAAGCCTGCAGGAACCAAAAAAAAATTAAGGAACAACCCTGAACTCCTTAAAAAACCAAAGAAAAAAACTGAAACTTTAAATCCTTCTCCCCTACCTGAAGACTTTCTCCAAGCCGCTTAGCTTTCGACTTAAGCTTTTATTAATGTCTCTATTAAACATTAATTAATGTACTTTTCAGATCTTTTACCGAAGTTATTAATACCTTGTTTTGACGTTAATATCTGAGTTATGAATTTCCAAATTCGGCTTAAATTTAGAATCGATACATCGCCAATACTTTAGAGTAAAAAATTATTTTTTTTTTACAAAAATACATTGTTTCTTCCAAAGTTCGCAAAATATACATGTAAGTAGGATCACTTATTGTTTTTGAACTATTTACAATTAAGGCTCCTAAAAAGGGTATAAATATGTTTTTATTAGAAAATTAAGACAGTCTTAATAATTTCTTTGGCCTAATAAGATACTGTTATACCCAGTAGCGTACACAAGGGGTGGGGGAAAGTAAATTGGAGTTTTTAAGCCTCCCAAATAAAGTAACATGACATAAGAGACCGAATTGCGGCTAGGGTCATTTAATAGTTCTGAAAATGAAACTGTGCAGGTCATCTCCCTTGTAGTTTGCAGCTGCCTTCATTTGGCCTTTGACAAACATGTTTTACTAAATAAATTTAACAATACCGTATGTTTACCCCAGTTTACGTAGTTTGATGCCAGTTAAAATCTTGTCTAATTTTAACAGAAAACTTGATTTTAAGTATCTGGAAAACAGCCCTTTAACCTTAACCATTGTGACACAAAAGTTGGGGTGAAGAATGCTAGAGCTAACGGTCGATTTTAAAATTTGTATATGCCACACATGTTTGTAAATTAACAAAAATTGTTTGACATGACTATTTTTGATGAATTTTAAATATTGTTTGACAGTTTCATGTTATCATTACCAATTTTGTGATAAAAGAAGGGCAAGATAGTGGAAATGAGATCAATTTAATTATCAATCATCGATATCTGGAAAATAAAACGATGTCGAAAAAAACTTACTTCAGATTTGTGATCGCGCCATCGCAAAATCGCAAAAACTTGCCATAATTTTAACTGGTTTTTTGTATTTTAGGGTGATACAATATTTTACAAATTAAAAGTTTGTATAGGAGTACAATACAACAGTGTCACGTCATGCAGGGAACTTAAACAATTTTTACGAGAAATATCGAATTTTTTACCATAAGCATAATTTGATATAGTGATGTCTCGAAAAGTGCGTTTACAAAATAGTTGCGTTTTTTACGGTAGCAAATAATATCTTGTATGAAAGACAAGCATCGATATCCAGATGTACCGATCAGTTTTCTATGAAAGTAAAGAATTGAACTGCCTTTGAATCTTATTTAATTTGCGCGGAAGTCCGCAACTTTTCGAAATGAAGAGTCCAAATCATCCAAGAAAGTATAAAGCTGTTTTTGACTTAAGAATTATTTTTTAAAAATATCCGATTTCAACTGCATAGGAGAAAAAAATTACTATTATAGGAGCACATTTAAAATGACTAGTTAAGCAATAACAACTTTTAATAAAATAGCCAAAAAAAAAAACAAGCTGAAAAAAGTGCAAAACCTGTCAGCTTTTTTAAAATGCATAGATTTGCATAAAAATTTGGTATTAAGCTTAACTTACCCTAGTCTTCAAAATTTTTATTATGTCATGGACGCTCTTTACTTTTTAGGGGTAAAAACTACCCTTTATCGCTAAAATCTATAAAACTATACATTAAAGCTTAATTTGAATAAAATTTGACTCAAATAAGTTGAAAAAGAAGTATTTTGGTTCTTTGACACATTATTTAAAATATTTCAGGCCTTGAAAATCAACCCTTAATTATGATTAAAAAAATTGTTTACCCTAAAAAATTAATATATTATTTAGTGTTTTGCATAAAATTTTCGAATTAAGCCTTACTTACCATTCTCTTTAAAATCTCGATTATGCTAAATGGTCGCTTTTTTTAGGGTAAAAACTTCCCCTTATTGCAAAAACCTTCAAAACTTTCATATTAAAGTTTAAGTCACATAAAATTAGGCTCATATAAATTGAAAAATAAATATTTAATTTTCTAAAGTATTATTTAATATATTTCAACCCTTGAAACTCAACCCTTAATATAATTTAATTAGAAAAGTTGTTTACCCTAGAAAAATTAACAAATTGTTCCAAAGTTTTAACTAAAAAATATGACTGCTATCAATTTATATCTAAGTTACTTCGCAAGGTTCGTATATAGTCTTTAGTTTACAAGTTGTATTAACATGGCACTTACTATGTCATTAAAAAAATTAGGTGTAATAATAAAACAGTTTTTGATCGAATAGCTCATTGCTGTATTCTTCCTTTATCCCTCAAATCTTCTTGGTACCAAATAAACTTTTGTGCTTTTCATAATAAAAAAAAAATCGGAAATTTATAATTTTTTTCATAACGTTGCAAACAGCTAAGAAAAAAGATTTAGATCTATAATAAATAAAAAAAAGTTTTAGGTCCTTTTTTGGAAATAGGCCTTTTATCTCCCCGCAAAAATGCCCGTATAATATAAAAAAGATTAAAAGACTCCAAAAGTAAATTACTTAAAGTTTTATAGGAACATTATTAAAGGCCTAAATCGCAAAACAAGCACTCGACTAAGTCTTTAAGGAAAAGCTTTACGATATAATTTCTTCTTTGTTTTTCTCGAGAGTCTTCTATTGTCAATTTTTCCTGGGCATTGTTTCAACATCTTTTACGATATTGTTTCAGTTTTTTTAAGTATTAAATTGTAATAAGGTTTTTGTAGGGAGTTTCTGAAATACTTTGGTATTTTAGAATGATATAGTTAATGATATTTTTATATGAATATATATAATTTTTTTTTAGTTTCATTTTTTCTTTGCTGGAGCTTTACTTTTTACTTTCCGCCGGCGCACACAGGCGAAATTCGGGGAAAACCCGGCCATAAATCGGAAATACCAACTTCGCAATTAAGGCCTATTCTGAGTATAATTTCATTATCTAGTTACCTGGGTATAATAAACAATCACCCTTTTATTTTTAGTCTTGTCACTTGCAGAAATATTTTAGTTGAAAGCTGATGTTCGTGGAGACTATTTCATTGTGATTAAAAAGCGCCTGTGAAAATTAGTAATTTATATTTAGTTTTTCGGCAAAGTGTGGGTGAAAATTTTGTAAAGTAACTATGAAGCCTATTGCTGGTGGTAAGTAGAATATTAAAAATAATATTTATTTAAAATATTTCTTTACGTTTTCTTATACTAGTGTTCTGAAAAGTTAAAAATTAATTTTTTTTTTTTATTTCAATTTTTCACTTTTTGCTAAAGTAAAAGTATGATTTCCCGTAATTTCCCGCATTTAAATTAGCTTTAAATTATTGTTTAATAAGTCCTTTGTAAGATCCCATCTTAAGTTGCTGCGATAATTTGCGATCTTGACGAGAAAATATTTTTAAAGATTTATGGTCTGGGTCCAAATTCGTATAAAATGTAGGTCCCAAACGCAACAAATAATTTTCTCCTACTAACTTAAAGATTAAATCAATTTTTATAAAATAAAACATTATTTTATAGAAAATTAAATAGAAAAATAAAAAAATTGCCATATGGGTTTAAAATTCAATATGGCGACCAATTTTAAATGGCGAAATCTTATTAAAATATATTGTTTTAATTACATTGAACTAAGAATTAAAGAAACAGTTTTAACAATCATTCATGTAGTTTCAAAATATAAATTATAATCCAAACAGCTATTGATAATGTAGTTTTTTAGAATTAACATTCAATTCTTCAAGCTACGGTCTCAATTTTGGAAGATTTTTCTAATGTAATTTGAAGTACCATTGATTGCAAAGTATAATCTGTACAAATATTATAAAGAGGAAAGATTTGATTGTTTGTTGAATTGAATAGGCTCCGAAACTACTGGATCGATTTAAAAAATTCTTTTACCATTAGAATCCTACATTATCCCCGATGAACATAGGCTATTGCTAGTAATAAAATAATTAACAAAATTACAACTTATTTTTTCAGGGTCTGCAACAAAATCTGCTTTCTTTAAAAGAAGCCAACTTGTCAATTGGTTAAGAATTTGTCAGTCCAAGGAAATAATGGAGCAGTGTCGTTATTTGGCAGAAAAAGTGACCTCTACCATGCGAGTTGAACGCTTGTCAGAAGAGTCTTCAAAAGTCTTATATAAATTCATCGAGAAATATGACACAAAATGGTCAACAGCATCAAGAAATAAAACTGCATTTGAAAATAAAAATCGAGATTGGTTAAATATTGAGTTGGAGTTTTCTTCGTCAATGAATGAAGCTCAACCAGCCGAAATGCAGGATACAACTTCATCGAGTAGAGGGAGGCCATTCACTGGATTTTTAGATTTGAGTTTTGGCATTTTTTGATGAACCAACAGTTTCTGCTGATGAAAGTGCTAGTGAAGATATTGATTGATTTTAATTATTAAGATAGGTTAGGATTTATTATTATTACAAAGTTATTGTTAAGTGAGGTCTGTATATACTTTACATACTTAAATATATTACTCTTAACATGTATTTTAAATTGCTCTTATTTTTACACACAAAAGTTAGTTATAAAATTAAATAGAACAAAAACAAACAAATCACAACTTTATTTAATTTATAATAAGCAATTTTATTAACCTCAGGTATATCAAAAGTCTTGTCATTTTGGATTTTATTTCAAAAATTTTCAGTCAAAAAGCGTTTATTTCAGCGCAGATTGAAGTCGGATTGAGGCACTCAACAGTGACAAAGGCAAGTCAATTTGGAAAAAATGCAGGATTAACTATCTCAATCCTACAATTCTGTTAAAATGGTTTACCTCTCTCTCTGTTAAGTGCCTCAATCCAACTTGAATTCGAGCCGAAATAAACGCTCTTATTATGAATTTTAAACTCTTAACTGCTTAAATTGTTAAAATAATAACAGTCTAATAATAATAGTAACATTTTTCATAGAGTTTTATTTTTTTAAGGAAATAGGTACTTACACAGCGCTTATGTAATGCAATAAATGAACCCAAGGGGAGGGGGGCTTTAAAAAATGTTTAAATGAACGTGTTATCTTAGTTTTAACATTTTCTTACGATTAAACATGTTTGTGATTCATATCAGCACTACTACTATTTATGGCCGGCTTTTCCCCGATTTTCGCCTGTGTGCGGCGGAGGAAAAAAATTTATCATGGTAACATAGATACAAACAAACAACAAAACAAGCGTCAACAACTCAATATTTATTAAACTAAAAACAAAACTAAAATTTTTGTTTATCACTTAATTGAATATTAAATGTACTTACTCAATGACTGCTTATCAATACGGAATTAAAAAACACAATTGGAGACGTAATTTTAAAAAAATAATTATTGTTGACAGTGTCCACTGACAGCTTTATGTTTCATCACCGGTCTAACCCGCCTTGCGAACCCACTCATCTTTAATAACTATTACTATTAAAAAGAGATGTTTTTGCTTTAATTCGTTGTTGTTTGAAGAAGAAACAGCAGATTTTATTTTAAGGAAAAGTTACTTTTCATGGTTTGCTCTTTATTAACAGCCGAAAGGAGTGAGGCTGGTAATAGAGAGCAAGCGTCCCATGAAAGTATCATATTTCCTCCATATAAAATAATATGCTATGCTAGAACAAAGTAGCATTTTGTTGTTTAAAATTTTAAGAGAGCATTACTCTACAGTTGTTACACCTTGTCGACATATTTTTAGGAAAACTTTAAGTCCTAAAGTTAAAGAAAAAAAAAACAAAAACGTGATTATTTAAAAAATGTTTCTACCAGAAATAAATACCATATTAATCAAGGCAAGTTAAAGGTTTATTAAGTAGATAAATTACCAATTAGCAAAACAAAAGTTTGTGACAAATACAACAAACATTTTTGTTAAGACGCATAATCTTTATAATATGGAAAGGCAATTTTTGCTTTTTTTAAGGTTGCTTAGATTTGGTGTTGTCAAAATATTTTTTACTAAAGCACAAATAATATTTTTAAAAATGTTATTGCTTTTGTTTGCAAAGTACACATTTATGTCACACCTTCATAACGGAAATTGACACAAGGCCCATTGATGATGCGTTGGATCGGCGTTGCCAAACGTATTGTAAAAAATTATTTTTTAATCTGTTTAATAGTAAGTGGGATATCGTTTAAAAGGCATCTAAGGAGCTATTTAAATATCGCAAAATCAAAGATAGCCGCAATATACGAATTGAAAGTTCTGGTTAGTACCTGAAAAACACAAGATCGTTAGAGAAAAAAATTGGTGAGAAATTGATTGCACGTAAGAATGTAGAAAATGCAGAAACTTTGTATTTTGTGCAAAATTTTTATTCAAACAAATATCCTAGCAAAGCGCTTTTGGTAAAAACAGTGCTATTCGTCAAGCAGGAGTTACAAAAATTGGAGCGTATATAATATTTTTACAACAAAATGTATCTTAGTAAGGTATAAAATTATTTTTTAATTTTTTAAATAGTCACTCTTTCAAAGGTAAAAATGTAAGGTTATTCACAGTTTTACTTTTAATTTTATGTATTAATGTTATAGTGTGCCGATGTCCTGTTTACATACATATAATGTACGCTCTGATTGCTGTGATGATGATTTTTACCAAAAGCGCTTTGCTATGATATTGGTTTAAATAAAAATTTTGTACGAAATACAAAGTTCCTTTGTTTCCTAAAAAAAAAATTGGTGGAAAAATGTTCCTCGCCAAAAAGTGTCCCAATATCTTAGTTTATAATATGAAAAATTTAAAACAAACAAATTAACAGCAAAAAAATTGAATCGACGGTTTTTGCTAATATCTCCAAAACCAAATTAAAAAAAAAAATTACTGCATAGTTAAAATCGGCATTAAATTCTCTAAAACTTTTCCTATATAAACATTTCCTTATCTTGTATACTAAACGAGATAGCAATATATGTAGGTCAACATCTAAAGTACTAACTTTCTCCAGAATTTTACTGAGCCTAGTACTAAGTACGGCCCAGACTGCCTCATCCACAAACGCTTCCTTGTAATTTTGTAAATGGCCCTCGATTTGAAGAAAGAAATTTCTGGCAGTCTTTTCTGTGGGTAACTCGTCATTCCAAATTATAAGAGGTGGGGTAGTTAGGTTGACAATTAATCTGAAAGTAAAGAAAAAAACTGTTACGATTCAAAAAATATCATAATTTTCAAAAGACGTTAAAAATTGTTTATATTTTTGCAAAAAAAATAAATCAATTTAATTGTTAATCACCATTGTATTGATAAGAACTTTGGATAACGTTTTTTACAAATGTTTAACTATTGACTTAAAATTAAGTATTCTTCATTCATGTCGCTAATCCTAGCCATTTTCAAAAAAATGTCACTTTATTAACATTGATAGTCCCCTAAGTTCTGTTAGGTCGAATATGAAATAGAGGAATTTTCTTCTGTCACCAACATAATAGTTTCGATATAAAGTTAAAGTTTTAGTTAAAAACTTCATAAAAGAGTTCAACACTGGCGTTAAGTCTAATACACCAGCGAACATGACGAATTGAGAATTTTTTTTCATATTCACCTGACAGGACTTAAGGGGTTCTCTGGTTTCATAGGTTAAAAAAATCGATTTTAATTTTTTGCATAAATAATTGTTACCTTAATATGTTTGGAATATGCTGGTAAAGCACTTTTTTAAAATTTAAAACCATTATAAAGATACAGCAGTTAAAAGAGGCAGATATTCGGAGCGCTGAGTGTTCGGTCGGCTCGATACCTGAGACCCTTATACAGGGTGTTACTTAATGGTATGTCATAATTTGAAGGAGGCATTCCTGGATCGATTTTAAGTCGAAAAGTTCATATAAACGTGGGCCCTAAAATGCTTAGTTATTAAGATACAGGGTGTTAAAGTTTTATTTTATTTTCATTTTTTAATACATTTTTAAAAAAGACGGTTTGAGATATTGAACTGAATTTTGGCACAGGATATTATGGCATAAAAACACACTTTTGATGTTCTTTTAAATTTTTGCAACCAGTGGCGTAGCTATGACGAATTTTCAAAACAATTTTACAAAAATACTACGCCATTGACTTGGGAAAAAATTATGGTTTTATAATAATTATCAATCAATTATAAAAAAAAAATCCCTCTTTCATTTTGCCGCAAAACTTACCGTTTGGGAGAAATCTTTAAATTTAAAAAAAAAATGTCTTATGTACCCAAATTGCATCTTGAAAAATTATTATTAAAATAAATCAAGTTAGCTTTGCTCGTTGCCAGCGATTTTTGTTTTGTTGTTGAAAACATTGCACTGACGTTAATTATCATTCTTGACAGTTTATTATTTCTCCTTCGATTTAAAAACGTCCCTTTTTTGCTATTTAAAAAAAAATGGTAAATTTTTCAATTTGGAAATGACACAAATGCATTTCCTTTATGGTCTAGCTAATGGTAATGCTGTGGAGGCGCGGCGTTTGTACCCAGAAAGGTATCTAATCGCGCTCTCCCAGATAGACGAATATTTATAAACATTCATCGTCGTCTGACTGAATCTGGCAGTTTTAAAGCTAAGATTTCGAGGAAGGGCCCCCGGGCCAGGTTAGAACACCGGCAGTGGAGGAGGCTGTCCTGCATGCAGTCGAAGAGGATCCAACCACAAGTACGCGAAACATAGGTATGGCATTAAACATCTGCTACAAGACGGTATGGGGATTTTAAGTGATTCTTTGTTATATCCTTTTCACAAAGGTTCAGGCATTCCTAGTGATTATGGAACCACGTACGAAATTTTTTGTAGATGGTATCCCCAAAAAAGTAAAGAAAATCCTCATTTGATGCCAAAATATTGTTTACGGACGAAGCAAATTTTTCAAGAAATGCAATAACCAATTTCCATAAAATCATTACTGGGCCCAGGAAACCCTCATGCGATTACAGAGACATTTTCAGGAAAATTTTCACTGAACGTTTGGATCGTATCGTATCCGACATTTAATTGGGCCATTTTTTTTACCAGGACGCCTTAACGGACAGGATTATTGTAATTTTCTCAAATGATTTGCCTTTTCTTCTTTAAAATGTTCCTCTTCAGTTACGGCAACAACTTTGGTTTTGATGATGGCGCTCCCGCCCACTTTATGGCTCGTGAGATTTAAATAGAGCCTACCAAAATCATTGGGTAGGCAGTGGAGGACACAATTTTGGCCACCTAGGTCGCCTGACCTGAACAGCCTAGATTTTTTTTTTTGTGGGGACACCTAAAAACATTAGTTTATCATACCAATTGTGACATTAGAAGAACTCAAAAAAATTATTGACGGATGTGAAACTATCCGAAAAAACGCATGGAATTTTGAAAGGGGTTTGTAATTCAATGAGAAAAAAAGGGGATAAGCCTGATAGAGGCGAGAGGTGGTCATTTTTAACATTTTTTGTAAATTATGTATGTATTGTTTTTTTTAATTGTTATTGCTTTTTTTTCACTAGTTTGTAAGAAAATGGGAAAAATAAATATTTGAAAAATGTTTTAAAATTGAAAAAAAAAGTTAACACAATCAAGAATGATAATTAACGTCAGTGTCATAATGTTTTCAACAACAAACAACAATCGCTGCACGAAAAGCTAACTTGATTTATTTCAATAATAATTTTTTAAGATGCAGTTTGGGTACAAAATTCAGTTCAATATCTCAAATCGTCTTTGAAAAATGTATTAAAAAGTAAAAATAAAATAAAACTTTAACACCCTGTATCTTAATAACTAAGCATTTTAGGGCCCACGTTTATATGAACTTTTCGACTTAAAATCGATCCAGGAATGCCTCCTTCAAATTATGACATACCATTAAGTAACACCCTGTATACATATACATATAATATACTCACAACCAATATCCAAAAACTATCGCTTTTTTTGAAACGACAAGCTGTGGGATATGTACCAAAGAAATCAAGGTTCTAACATCAGAACAAGTAACCAAATTTTTATGTGAAGCTTCAGATTGACTAGCAAAAGTAATTTTAGTTTGGCATCTTCGGCGCATGCCGCAGAGATGATTTAATACGTTTGAGTTTAGACGATGTAGAAGATAATGGGCTTTTCCTTGTCGTGTTCTTATGAGATGAAAAAACTCACAGGTCAAGAAGTTTTACCATTACCAATGAAAATTGCAAATTCAATCCCTGTACACTTTACCGTAAATACGCAGATCTCCGCCCTAAAAATATGGAGAGTAAAAGGTTATTTGTTGCATACCGAAACCAAAGATGTTACGCTAACATGTTGGGTGTCATACTATCAGTGGTATTCCAAAACTTGTTGCAAAATACTTAAAACTAAAAAATCACAAAGAATATACCGGACATGGCCTAAGGCGTTCTTCGGCTACCATGTTGGTAGAAAGCGGCGGTGATTTGCTCACTTTGAAAAGACACGGAGGATGGCTTTCTTCAATGTAGCAAAAGGATATACAGTAAAGCGCACCGTACTGTGAACATAGGGAGGCTCCTGGACAATTTTGGATGTACCCAATTCTAAAATACCAATAATAATTTTGTGGCTTGCATCTCAACTTCCGTCTCGTTTTCTCACGTGGCGCATTTTTGGTTAGGACTGGTGGGGAGTGCGGTGATAAATTCGGAAGAATTATCTGTCCAGTTTAGTTGTTTACTACGTTTTTATTTTCAGTAAGAGGATGCAGTGTTTATAGGCAAGTAGCAGGAGCTAGCTAGCGTCAACCGACTTCGATCTGATTTCTTATCAGTCATAAATTTAAAATTAGTTGCTTACGAGACCGCAACGTTTGCTGCTTAAATACCAAACAGTTTTTCCTAATAAAATAAAATAATTTTCTCAAATAAATAATGGAACGTAGAAGATATTTTAAGAAAATAATTTAATGTGCATTCATAAAATAAAAAAGAAAAACTCTTTTTCAAGTTATCAAAGATGATCAAATAAACCACCTTCTTGAGCCAAACAATAACCAAGATTGTCATAAAAACGCCTTCTGACATTTGCTAGAATGTTAAGGTAATAATCCTAAATTCCCAATTCCCAATTTGTAATTGCAATTCTTGTAGATTATTAGCCCTATTCTCCTGGAAACCATAAATTTATGATTTTACGTGACCTTAGAGAAAAAAATCGTTGGGTGAGACCATGAAGTGAAAATGTCGATTCAACAGTAAAAACAATGTTTCTTATAAAATTTTCATTGTTATTTTTCATTTCCATTACAGTTTCAAAAAATTGCCTTCGTCTAAAATAATCATCAGGGAAAATTTCATTGGTTTTTCTTACTTTGTAGGATCGGTATCAATTTTTTTCAGCACTCTTTCCACTGATCTTCTGCTAAAAAAAAACCTGTTGGGCAATTGTATTAATGGAAACTGTAGGATTTTTAATAACACTTGCCACTACCATAATTTCTTTCATTTCCCTTTTGTTGTTTTTTCCTGAGGCACTATCATGTTTTTGTTTTTTTGGAGTTAAACAACCAAATGTCAGAAAGTTTTTAATGACTCGGTAAATAGTGGAAATCGTGGGAGTCGGCCTGATTAGAAATAAATTAATTAATAATTCCCCAATTTCCTAACAGGATTTCCACGGTGATTCCATTCAATAATTTGAATTTTGTCTTCAGTTCGTAAACATCCATTTTTTAATAACTATGAAGAACACTGAAAATAAAAATACCCTTTTTTTACCACTAAAATGTATTCACAATTATTGTTACGCAGTTTCAACTCACAGAGTCATTTTCAAACAAAAATCTTTTTCAGACTAGACAGTAATACTTTTGCCCAACCATAATAAACGTTAATTGCTCCCCTTCCTAAGAATATATTTACCACTTAGGGGTATAAATTCACCTTATTTTGTATTGATCTTTAGTCTGAAAAAGATTTTTGATTGAAAATGACTCTGTCACTCCATTCAATAATTGTGAATACATTTTAGTGTAAACATAGCATTTATTTATCAGTGTTCTTCATGATGTTAATTACCACATAGTAACGGCTAATAGCATCAATTTTTTTATTAATAACTATTATTAAAAAAAAACTTTTGGTCGCAAATAATCGACACAGTACAACTATTGCTGTCGAGCTTCGATACTAAGAACTATTTCAGAAATAAACGTATTGAATTGTTCGCTGGAAAATTATTGATCGATAAGCAATGCGTGCGGCGTTTTTAGGTACATCCTAAATCGTCTAGGATCGTCCTATGTTCGCAGTACTCTGCGCTTTACTGTATAGAGGAGTCCATACAAATAAAAACTGAAGTATCCCAAAAGTTGTTTAGGCCTTGTAACTTGGAAACTACAAAATCTGTAACAGTCAATCAAGGGAATCAAAACATACACGAACACTCCGCTTCAACATCTTTAGTTCAACAAAAATAAATACAAAAGGGATTGAGCTTCAACAATAATACGAATTGTACAATAAAAATAACCATTAATCATAACGGTTCCGTCCAAAATTAATTTTCTTAGATTAAATTAGCTTGTAATTTTTTTTGTTAATTTGTTTTACTGTTTTAAAAATAAAAATAAATAATCGCAATTTTCTTAAATCATTTTTTGCGATGTTTTTTTGTTTATGTTGTTTTCAGGTACCTGAGTATGATAAAAGATATCGTTCATTACACGTCCAGAAATGGATTTTTTCGTTCTTGCATGACTTCCCGTGTTCGCGAATTTGTCACGCGCGCACGTAAAAATCGTCATTTCCGTACTAGTAATGAAATATACTATTTCAATTTTGGTTTCATAATAGTTTATATCATGTATTTAAGCCGCCGTCGATTATTTTAGTTTTATTTATTTATTTATTTATTTATTTGTCAGTACATTACAGAATAAAATAATTCCAAATAGTACAACATAAACAAAAACAAAAAAAAATCTACGAAATACAAACATTACACTTCCTATGTGGCGTTATTTTAATGTCTCTGTTGTAGCACAAAACAAATCTATGGTTAATAATTGTTATTGTAATTACTAATTAACCGATCAACAATGCCGTCATACCATAATTTGTTCGGTGGTTTTTAAAAAGAAAAGAGATGTCTAAGATCTGGTGTGCCGACTTGGTACTCTAAAGTTTTTTTTTCCTAATAGAACGGGACAGTTAATTATACCATTTACAATTTTATGCAAAAAAGCAATAAGGCTCTTTTTCGCCTGCACTCCAGACTTGACATCCCTGCTAACAACAATCTTGTTTGGTGGCTTAAATTTTGACAGGGAAATCTGTGCTTATAAAGTAAAAATTTTACAAATTTATTTTGGACGCGTTCCAACCTATTTACATAACAATTGTAAAATGGTGCCCAAATTACACTATTATATTCAAGAACGCTCCTGACTAAACTATTATAGAGTAATTTTATTACTTTTGTGTTGTTTATATGACTACAATTTCTCTCAATACTATCCACATGTAAATTAAAATTTAATTCCCTGTCAAAGATAACACCTAAATCATTAAAATGACTCACAGATTCCAGAGCAATATCATTTATGTGATATTGAAATATGACAGGTGAACGGTTTTTATAAAATCTCATTGTTTTACATTTATTTACATTTAAAGTTAAAAAAATTTGTGTTACACCACGCGACTAAACAATCTAATTCTTGTTGAACCAGTTGACAATCTGACGAAGAACGAATAACAGCATAAAACTTTAAATCATCGGCATACAATAAACACTGACAAAATTTAAAAACACTTATTACATCATTTATAAACAAAATAAATAAAATGGGACCCAAATGGGAACCCTGGGGAACACCGGAAGTCACAGATATGTCGCACGATGTGGCACCATGGAGCCTAACAGACTGCCTTCGTGATGACAGGTAAGAATGAATCCATTGCAAAAAGGCACCATCCACTCCAAGCCGCTTAAGCTTTAGCAACAGTAGTTCGTGGCAAACACTGTCAAATGCCTTTGATAAGTCGGTATATATGGTATCCACCTGAAAGCCGGCCTCAACGCTATTGATTAGGAAGTCTTGATACAACCCATGATTTGTGGAGGTAGATCTGCCCAGGAAGAAACCGTGCTGTTCAATTCCAATATGATGTCTAAATGTATTAAAAAGTATGTCTGTCAAAATGGATTCAAATATCTTTGGTATTATTGACAGCAGGGATATGCCTCTGTAGTTCTCGATTAAACTTCGATCTCCTGCTTTAAAGATTGGAAATAAGTTCGATTCTTTCCACACATTAGGAAAAATTCCAAGATCAAATGAATGTTGAAAAATCGTATAGAGGGAATAGCTAGTGAGGAACAGCATCTTTTTATAAATAAAGGTGTAATACCATCCGACCAGGACCCTTATTACAATCAAGAACATTGATTTTTGCTTCTATTTCCTTTACTGTAAATTTGTGAGATGTCAGAGAAATAACCTCTTGTACGTTCTCCATCATAGGCATCTGCAGACCCGAGTGATCACAATAGGAAGACTGAAACTGGTTTGCAAAAGCGGTAACAATCTCGTTGGGACCCCGTACTTTTAAGATAATAAATTCCATAGTCCACGGAATGCCATTATCTCTACGCAAATTGTTTATATAAGACCAAAAATGTTTGATATTTGTTGGTATCATAGCTTCGGTGTTTGAAACTTCCGAGTACCTATCGTAGTCTGTGATAAGATAAGCCAATTAGCTAATATTGTGGAGTAAGTAAGGGTCAATTTTTTTAGCTAAAAATTTATATTTGTATCCCTAAAACACCTATAAATAAATGATAAAAACTCGAAAATTCTATCTCTTCATTGGTACCCACAAAAAAATCCCAAAAAATGCCTAAAAATCAGGCCGTCAAACAAGAGACTAACATTGTCAGCATTTACTCCAGTATACTTTGGTTTGTTCGTTTTTTGATGACGTCACTCTTAAATTAAAATAGCCCAACTATAGTTGGCGAAAGATTTACACGGAACTTTATTTAAAAAACATAAAAATGTAAATTCTTCCCCCTTTCCTTCTCGTAGATACCTACTCCACCCTCCTCGAAAATATAAGTACAAGATTACAAGCCCGGTATAACTTTACAGTGTTTATAACACGCCCCAGAGCAATATTCCACATCCCCACATCCTGTATGTAAACAACACCGAGGTGTTTTAAAGCTAACCGTGCACATAATTCATTTCGGTTAAGCATAATATGTAAATCTTTGAAATAAGGCCTCATTCGCTTGCACTTACCGCTAGGAAGTTTTCAGACTTAGGGCTTAGGCTTAGGTTTTTATGGCTACAACAAAATTTAAATCCGAATTTAAATGTTTAATGTGGGGTAGGCTTAGCACCTTTGGGTTTTCTGATTTAGTGCTGAATTTAATGCGGAAATTGTGTTGGCCGTAAATTATATTGCGATTAAATTTATTGTAAATCTTTGAGCATATACCTACTGGAGGCGCTTGGCCGAACAGCGTGCGTGAGAGAAAAGCTCTCCCAAGTAACACAAGATGGTCCTTTATATCATTTTCTTCTTTATAAAAGTTTTATAAAGGCGTCCAAAGACCTTTAATATATTTATAAAAGTGTTATTTTACACTAAATAGTTTTTAAGCAATATGGCTTTTTAATATAGTTGTAAAAACTTTCTTAAAGCTAATTAATAAATCTTTTATATACTTGCTTTAACAAGACTTTATAAAAGTGACAACCACAGCTGTTAGAGAGTTTTCAGCGTTTTATCTGCATAATTGCTTTATAAGCTACCATATAAAGCACAAATAAAACCTCAATTGTGCCATTAATTTAAACCTTTTTATAAAACCCTTATGCAGTAATTTGCGTATGTTTATCCCAATGCTTTATAATTAACGCCGTTATAAAGGTATTTTTTAAATGCTTTGTTGATGTGTGTTTCATACTCATAACTTTCTAAGCAAACATGCTTTATTACTGGAATATTGTAGTTATTTAAAAGGTTTTTTAAGTAGTCAGCAACGAAATAAAATTTCTATAAAGCAGGCATACCCAGCGGTAAGTCATTCGGCTATTTTGTCGTGTGTTTTCTAAGCTAAGCTAAACTTATTGAAATTGACAATGACGAGAAACGGGAAAACTAGCTATTAGAATTAGAAAATTAAATCTTAAACGATAACGTGCTTTTAAGAAGTCGGTACACCTACTGAAATTTAAAAAAATTATTAAAGAGATACGAAAATGAGCCAGGATGTTTCAGGTTAGCTATATCTTCTTAAAGCACTTAGTAGCTATATTAAATAATAGGCTACCAAACATTTTACCGTCAGATCCGCGGATACTGCTTAGCACTCCACGCAAAGTATTCGTTGCCGGTCTTTTGGGAGTTTACACGTCAGCCGTATCGGCGATGAGATTGCAGTTCGCACAGGCTATTTTGATAAGAAAAATATATAATGAATGTTTTAAGACAATTAAGCCGAAACGACAAAAACGTTATATCTACAGAAATAGTTAAAATTATTAGATAAGGAGGTAATGCATGCAATAAATCTTAAAATAAATAAAGGTACATCAAACGTGCAAATAGCCACTAACTGTTTAATAACGCAATAATGTGTTGTAGCACCCTTATAGAGCCAAAAGAGATATAACAACGCGATTAGCGCCCTCTGTACATTATTCGAAGTTCTAGAGGGTCGCACTAATTCTTTTATAAAGCTGTTATAAAGCAAACCCATAAAAAATAGCTTTTTAAAGGCCGTTTAATTGAATATTTCGCAACCATTGCCATTCTGACCAGTTTGCACGTCGCCATTTAATTTTTCTCATGATGTTAGGGCCGCCATTGTTGCATAAAGCAATTAAATTGCGTATTATTCCTTTCATCTCTAACTAGTTTGTGTTTTAATAATTTTTTCGTATGTAAATTTAACATCTAGTAACATTTTAAAGGTTAAAAATAAAAAACGACATAAACAATAAATGTTTGATATAATTTTTTTAATCCAATTTTTAATTATTTTTAAGGCGCTTTGATAAATATAGAGCTAAAACTATATATTTTATCAGAAAAAAATCCATCGCAAGTGAATTTCACATTCTGCATATGCGAAACTTTCCTAAAATGAGTTATTTATTTTAGGTGTAATATATATGTATATCGTAGATCAATCTGCTTTTATTTCCAGTCGTGTTCAATAATATAAAAAAGAATCAGCAAAGGGCGACAACCATAAAATACCTTTTAAAAAACAATTTTTTCCCAAGTTTACTTATGCAACTGAAATAAAGTATTTATTCAGCAAATTGCTGTCAACTTGCTACCGGCTAGTGAAAAATGCGCATGTCTGACAAGCTGTTTAATCGAATATGTAGCTATCTAGTGACATTGCTAGAGTATCTATAAAGTACTCATATATCCGTTTTATTACTGATGAATTTTGTACCATAATAAACCTTATTTATAATGGCAAATTATAACGCTTTAATAAATTAGCTGTATAAAGTGCGCCTATTTTGGGTATATAAACACTATGTTAGGTTTGAGAGAACGTTGTATAGAACAAATAATAAAACATTGGGCTGGATAATTTAGTGATGTAGCGGTTCTCTCAGCTTTTAAAAAGCAAGTTGTGTTACTTGGGCTATAAAGGCTGATTTACATTTTTTAACAAGTTCTTGTAGGGTTACTCGCATAGAAACTCTAGAGAATGGGACTACTTCGGTCCCGATCCCGGGGTATAGCGAACTGATTGTGCTTTCCCACTAAATAAAAAAAAATCCGAAAACTTATGAATGTTTTGAGCTATATGTGTCTGAATGTTGATCTAAAATTTAGAAAACTCTAGGAACTTGTTTATTGTTCATTATTATTCATGACGTTTTGTCATAAATGACATATTAATAAAATAAATTAAAATATATAATGTTATAAATACCAAATAATGATATTCTAAAATTAGCTAAATAACTAAATCTATATTTAAAAATTAAAAACTTCATCAAGTCCTAGGTCTTCCTGGATTGTACCTAGTACCGATGTTGCATTACCCCGTTGCACAGCTAAACCAATTCTTTGGATAATAAAACTTTGAGGTTTTTCCACGGAATTTCATTTATAAAACCCTTAGCCTCATCACCCAAAGGACCAAAAGTTTCAACAGCAAAAAAAATGAAGCTCTCTTGATAATGTCATTTATCTGACTGTGTCTAGAAGAATGCCCTGCGCTTTTTTTTCAGCTTAACCCATGAAGGCCATAAATATCAGCATTTTCGCCGCAAACGCAGGTGTGCCCTCCACAAACAGGCAGACCAAGTCTGAGAGCGATGGAAATATGGAATGTTTTGTTATCTAACAAATTTCCCAAGGACGAAGATAAAAGTGCGTTAATCCAAGCATTACTTTCAGGGGCCTGAAGAGCAAGTAGACGTGCCTTATCTTCACTTGCCTGGTATATGTTTGTAATATATTTGTGATAAGCTTGGCAAATCAAAAAGTCAAAATTTCTGTTTTTTGGTAATTCTTGTGGTTGCTGAAATCATTATCTACTGTCGCAAGAATACAGGAAAGGTAAAATTTTGGAAAGTAAATCTGATACGTCATTGATTGAACCTAACAAGGCAGAAATAGACAGGGTGGATGTATCTCTTATTCCGAAACCTCCAAATTTTACTGGAAGAGTGCTTTATAACCAAGAAATTCATTTGATATCACAATTTGTTATGTCGTGAACCAAACTCTGTAATACATTTATTAAATTCACAAAGTAATCCTGGAGATTTCAAACAAGGTGAACATCTTAACAAATAAGACATTCAAGGTGTAGCAAAGGAATATTTTAGTAAATAATAGGAAATATGTAAGTCCATAAATTTTAATTTGGTGCTATGAGATTTTAAAAACTCGGTCTTTTTATTAATTGAGTATTCAATTTCATTTGACAAAAAAGCACTTTCCAATAAATTAAAATTTGAAATGAGAATTACTGACAGATTAGGAACAACACTCAAAAAATTTGATAGTATATTGGAATGATCTTTAGATAAAACAGTTAATTCACCCTTATCAATGTTCAATTTTAAACCCAAATCTTTACTTCCACTTATTATTTTATGAAAATTATCTAAAACCGATTTTGGGTTTCCAGCAAGTGTATCGTCATCTAGATAGCGTGGAGGGGACATCCAGTAGCGAAGGAAAAGTGAGAGACGGGCTGTGGGCATGGGGTGCGGTACCCCCTCCACGGTCGACTTAGTACATCTCGGTCGCGAATTTTCGCTCGACGCGCTATGTTCACAGCATTTTTAACAATGTTCTCCAAACTTATATGAAAATGTGAGATATACAATTTGTAGCTTTTAATTCAACTTTAAAAAGCCGTTTTAAAAATTCAAATCGGACCATTTGCCTAATATATGCATTGTACGAGGGGATTAACAGAAATAAAATACTTACTGGTTTATTCATTGACATAAGCAAGGCTTTCGATACCATCTCACATAACATACTGCTGGAAAAACTAGAGGCAGCTGGTGTCAGGGGTATTATACATAAATGGTTTGTGAGCTAACTCGGTGATCGTACCGAGGCTGTAAGGTTTGGTAATTACATAAGCAAAAAACACAAGATCAATATGGGGGTTCCGCAAGGGTCAGTCTTACATTTGCGGATGATACTGCATTGCTGTACTCGTGGTTGTCAAAGGAGTCGAACTATAGAGACATGCAGAGTGATTTGAATCTATTAAAAACTTGGTTTATATCCAACAGAATGCTACTAAATGTATATAAACTTTTCATTAAGAAACCGTTATCAATTTGATAATGAAGTTAAATATCATAGGTTGGGCTGCTCCATGCATGATTGTGCATGCCAGACGGTGAATCAGACTGAGAGTATTAAGTACCTGGATTGAAATTCGACGAAAACCTAAATTGGAAGCTTCATATTGAATTTACTAGAAAAACTTCTCTACATAATGAAAAATCAAGCATTGCTCACAATTCCTTCCTCCGTCGACTCTCAGGATAATTTACTTTTCACTGGCGCATTCTGTTTTTGTCATATGGTATATCGATATGGGGTTGTACATTTGAATCAAACTTGAAACCACTTGTAACTTCTCAAAAACAGCTTATTCGTATTATAAGTAACAAGCCCAGAGACCATCCTTCTCAAGAACTATTTTCTAACTTAAATATTTTAACTCTAAGGGCACAATCTGCGTTTCTCTGTGCATGTCTCTGTATAAAGAATACCTCTTTAACTCTAAATTAAAAAGCATAAAAAAGCAAGGTGGACATGGAAATTTATTTGAGGAACCATTTACAAATAAAACATCATTACAAAAATCAGTTCTTGTAATGGCTGCCAAAGTGTTAAATTTTCTTTCGACTGATATAAGGATGTTGTGGATAACTAATCGCGTTTCTGTCACTTTATTTAAGAATAAACTTAAGACTTATTTTATGGTCTCGTGTGCTCGGGGGGAACTGCAGGGTTTGTTCTCATAGCTGTGATCAAAGGTGATACTCCCTAATTGTGATATTCGATTAACTGTGATATAAATATAAAGATTATGTAATTCTGTTGTCAGTCCTATCTGGGTTGGTATTATTATTAGTTTGGTCTAATCTTTTTATTATTTTGGCTAATCTATCACCACTGTAAAAATACATTTTCTTCTTCACTTGATTTCCTTATTGTAATTGTATTTTTAATTTGTTGTAGTTTTATTATAGTAATTGTAACAAGCGTATAACATCAGAATGTACTGTGTTCCAACTGAGTCACAACAAGTTCGCTTTGTGACTTATGTTGGACATCTTTTCTTGTAAAATTATTGTGTATTTTTGTATGAAATATATTATTATTATTATTATTATTATTATATACGGCACTTGCAAGATAAGGGCCCAATTTGTTTATAGTGCGATTAAATAAAAACTATTAATGCGACAATTTTCATCTTTCGGCAGCTCAAAGTATATGCTATTGACTATCATTTTCAAAAAAAACAGCCCTTAATATTGAAAATTGACGGAGATACGAATTTTTGAATAAAGGTCTGTTTTAAGCGTTTTTTCGGCTTTTCTCAGTGAAAAATGGTCGGATCGGGATTTTTCAAAAACTAATTTGTAGGTTTTTGAATTCTGTCTTTATGAGTAAAGTGATATAGCCAGTACTTTTTATTATATTAAAAAAAGGCCTTTTTTAATAGTTATTGTTTAAAAAAAATACCTGGAAACAAAATTGGTTGGATTTTTGATTTTAGTAATCTACAGGTTATTCCGGAAGTCATAACGCAGTCAGATATCTTTTAACATTAATAAAAAAATGACCTTTTATTTTGCTATAATGATTGGAGTATAAGAGGCATATTTGGGTTTGTAAATAAAAATCAGTCAAATAAACCGACTTATGCAGACCTAAACTCTTAAGCGCTCCGTTAAAAAAATCAGAAAACTTCTAAATTCGTCGAAAGCTTATTTCTCTTTATAACTTTACTAAAACCGTTTTCATTTTCCAGCTTTGAAACTTAATATCGCTTACCTTCGATTTTGCAGAAAACTATAAAGTTTATAAAATCCCGATTCCTCCGCCCGATTCTATACTAAAAACGATAAACCTATAATTCGGGCATATCAAGCCGTGCATGGTAGACGGTAACTCGCCGCGGTAACCCATTCGTGAAATGATGGTTTAAACACAGGAAATTGAGTTCTCATTCTCGAACAAAATTGTTCGAAATCAGGAGAAATCTCCGGATGAAAACTTTTCAATTTATTCTAGATTCCGCTACAATGTTATTGCTTTGAATTCGTTTTGTGCGACAAAACGTTGAGCGTTGGTCCTTTTTAACAGAAACAATACAAAAAGTTTTAAATGTTTTCTTTTAAAATCCATTCAATAAGTTCAAAAATGTATTTGTATTCCTCCGTCTCTTGCTGTGCTAGCGCATTTAGCACTGGCATTGGATTTGTTATTTTAAGCAATGAAATAGCTTTTTTGGTACCTAAAATTTAACAGGAAATCATCAGTACTATCTTTTGAAAAGCATCGAACATAAAATTAATTATGTACGAGATTTATTTTTTCCTGTTTTCTATGTCGAAAAACCTATAAAAAAAGCCATTTTTCCTCGATTTTCCTTAAAGAGTATTAAAAAATAATTTACTTGTTATTTAATTGCAATAATGGCAATGGGGCTTTTGTAAAAAATTCTTTTGCATGGAATTAACTCTGCAATGAGGTACCTTCATACCAATTTTTGTTGTGCAACAGCATTTTTAAGGGTACTTTATGAGTTTTTTTAAATTTTCCTTTATAAAAAATGACTGTAGCTTTAGGGGGTGATTTTGTATAGTCAGACGGGTCACAAGTGAAATTCCTTTTGCATGGTGAATAGGTATACAATGAGGTACCTTTATACCAATTTTTGTGGTGGAACAACTTTTTTAAGGGTACTTTATAATTTTTTGAAAATTTTCCCTATATAAAAAATGACTGTTACTTTAGGGGGTGATTTTCTACAGTCAGACTGGCCGCAAGTGAAATTCCTTTTGCATGGGAATTTTGTATGCAATGAGGTACCTTCATACCAATTTTTGTTGTGAAACATATTTTTTAAGGGTACTTTATAATATTTAAAAAAAAAATTAAATATAAAAAAGGATTGTAATTTTAAGGCTTCAATCTATAGTCAGACGGGTCGCAAGTAAAATTTATTTCGCATGATGATTAGGTATGCAATGAAGTACCTTAGTACCAATTTATGTTGTACAACAATTTTTTAAGGGTGCTAAGAAACAAACAGGCGGAAACCATAATAATAGGCTGTCTAATTTAGCTGCTAACTTCACATATTGGCTGCTTAAAAAAGCTGCCAACTTTACTTTTTGGCTGCGTAAAATGGCTGCTGATTTCACTCCGGTCCAGATCTTTAGGTCCTATATAAATAAACTACCTCTCACTTTACTTAAGACATCCTTGGTACTTAAGTACTTAGACTTAAAGCTTTCGTGCACTGTTCTAAGATCTGATTTTTTTTAATTTTTGAAGAAAAAAATTCTTATTGAATTCTTATTCAGTCATAATATACAGACTCGTTAACAGACATATTTTAAACAAATGTTTATTTTTAAGTCCATTAAAACATAAAAATACATATAGGACCAATATATTTAAGAACTCCAATTAGTGATGAGCAAAACAAGACCAAGACCAAGACCGGGCTAGTCTTGGTCTTGGTCTTGCAAGCCAAAAGAATGTCTTGGTCTTGGTCTTGCACTACCCGGTCTTGGTCTTGCTGCAAGAGTCTTGCTGGTCTTGCTTTTTTTTGGTAGTAATAATTTAAACTAAGCAATCTTGAATAAAATATATCTTTTTAATACTTAAATATAAATCAAGATGGGGACTACATTTTTTGCTTTAAAATTTTAAAATATACCAGTTTTAATCTTAAACGTACATTTAAATTATTTGATTAAAAAGCATATTTTTAATGAAGGCGTTTATTTATTTATAGCGCCAGGGCCGGATTTAATTTTTGTATTTATTCGCTAAATATTAAAAAAATATATTAATTTACCATTACATTTTTTAAAATATTAATCGTAAATTTACCGCCCATAATATTTGCCGCCCTAGGTTTCAGCCTACTCAGCCTTTGCATAAATCCACCCCTTTATAGCGCTCTATTTTTGGTTAAATTAAGACACAACCTTCTTTTATACATTTGGTGGCATATAGAAACATTTAGGGATAAGAATTATATAATTTTTTTTTAAAGAAGCAGATAAAATTAAAGCAAATACAAAACTGTTTACTGTGTGACCAGAAAAAAAAGACTTTTAATTTCAACCAGATGTGAAATATATGTGAAAATAATTCTGATATATATTCATTGGTTTCTGATTCAAAAAAAAAGTTATTTAAAAAACTTTTCAGTTAATATGAACTTTTTACCTTTAAATTGGTTAAGAATTTGTCGTACAAAGTTTGTAGAAATACTTTATAAACAATCTGCAGATACAAGGGGGCCCAATAGTGTGTCAAAGCTCGATATCTCCTAAATCGTCCATTATAGTAAAAAACTAAACATACAAAAATTATAGACAAAAAGGGCATAAAATGTAAAATTATTTTCTATTCCAGAATTTTTCTATTAATCCACTGCCACTCAAGAAAACTCCCTTATTTTTAGCTTTTTCCCTTAAATAAAAGATTTATGGCGAAAAATCTATTTAGAAAAAATTGCCACCCTGTATATTATGCTGGAAATTTTTGTTATATAGGAACAATGTCGACGTAGATGGTTTTTAAATATTATTTTCGGTTTTGACTTTTCCGTCTAAACCGGAAGTGATTTTTACAATCCATTTACATAAAAAGTATTCCTTTATCACATGGAGAATATATTTTTTATTAATCCATTACTTTCACATTATCTTAATTTTAAGAAGCAATCTAATGATGCTACCTCTTAAAGTGTGAAACAAAAATAATGTATTTCTGGATTTTGGAGATGTTTGATCCACCCTGTAAGTGGCATTGAAATTATGAAAGTAATATTCAGCTTCCAAAGCTTTTCAACCCCTAGTTTTTCTCTGTCGTAAACGATTTTGGAGATGTCAAGCTTTGTCGGACCATTGAGTCACCATCTCATTATTTTTGAAACATGTTATTAAATTTATTCGTTATCGTTGTTAAAGAACTATAGAACTAAAAGAACAAAGTGATCGATTTAATTATTATTTTATTTAAGAAACTCTTACTTATTAAATAATCGCCTCTTTTGACAGTTCTTGACACAGTTTTTTTCATGTCTGTATGAAATGCCTCTGTATATTAAATATAACAATAAAATATTACAATATCAAAAAAAGTTGCAGAAGTGCAAGAGTCTTGCAGGTCGGTTTTGGTCTTGCGTAGTCTTGCACACCTCGGTCTTGGTCTTGGTCTTGCATACCCCGGTCTTGGTCTTGGTCTTGCAAGCGAAAAGGCAGTCTTGGTCTTGGTCTTGCTGCAAGACCAAGACCAAGACCGCAAGACCAAGACCGGTCCCGCTCATCACTAATTTGGTAATAGGGTAAAATATACTAAAACAAAACTTTGCCAAATTAATTAAACACAATCACAGAATCAAAGGATTTTATTATTTTTAATATTTTTTCAGCAAATATAACAAATCCGTCAGTCCATAAGCTGCTCACAAATGTCAAATACCACATTGTCATTTTAAATTTTAAATCAAAATCTTTACATTCATATATTTTTTAAATAGTTTTTTAAATGATTTTTCATATACAGGGTGTTGTGAAACTACTTTAAAATACACTGGACCTCTTATGCCATAATTTTTCCCAAACTTAACAAAAAGTAGAAAACCTTGCAACTTTGGATAATCACTTATACATAAACAAATAGATCCCATTAAGATTTCGGCAATATCTTGCAGAGAAGATTGCTCTCGAAGTTCCAACATAACATTAGTGAGCTTTCAAGTCGAGGAACTCTTCAATCTCATATTTAAATACATGTAGAGAGCCTACAAGAAAATACAACGAGTTAAAGCCTAGAACAGCTCCAAAATTTGTAGATTTGAAAAATTTAATGCCTTGTTTTATATTTCTTCTTGTATTTCTTAGAGGTCACAGGGAGTACTTGAATTTACAACTATATACTTACTTAAAGCGTAATTTATGGGAATATTTGAATATTTTTTTGTGCCTAAAATAAATTTCCTTATATTTGTCTTATTATATGTGTACAGGGTGTTCGGGAAACTGTAAAAAATCTGCCAGATATGAAAAAACATGTGAAAAAAAAACTAAAAGTTCCTAAAAACCTTTTTCATAAGGGCCTTCTCTTCTGAGATATTGGCTCTCAATGAAATCAAGTTTTTTAGACATAATCATTGAACCACCAGGTATATTCCATTTATTATATATATATATATATATATATATATATATATATATATATATATATATATATATATATATATATATATATATATATATATATATATATATATATATATATATATATATATATATATATATATATATATATATATATATATATATATATATATATATATATATATATATATATATATATATATATATATATTTTATATTATTATACATTTCGTCCCCGGTTTTCTACGAGAAATGAAAAAAAGTTGGAAAAATACTTTTAGCACAGTCATATTTTTGGTCTGTGAGGAGCATATTTTAAAATTATTTTGAAATATACAGGAGTACCCAAAAGTACATATCAAAGTTATATTTTTTTCTTATGGAACACCCCATATTTATTTTATTTTTATATACTATAGACCAAATAAAGGTGAGTTATTGTTATAATTCTATACCTAAAATGACCGTTTCTGAGAAATTTAGAGAAATTAAAAAATACAGACCATATTTTAAAAATTGTTTACCTAACCTCGCCTGTAACATATAAGGAGCTTTTTTCTCGTTAATTTTAAATTTACATAAAGTTTACCTCAATATTATACAGAGTGGTAAAAAAAATTGCCTTAAAGTTTGGACATACATTTTATTAAATAACTTCTTGTTAAATGACACTATATTATAGCTATTTGCAGAACTAGATTCCCTTTAAACTATATTAGGGTTTCCTATACCTATCTCTTTTACTTTTTTTGCAAAAGACGTTTTTATATTTGTCTTATGAATAATTTATTTATCTTAAAAATGGAACACCCTGTACTGTAATTAAAAAACCTTTTTATTAAGGGCTACGTAGATTCGCTAAAAGCACAAGTTTAAATTTTTAGAAATAAAATGTATCTGAAGCAAAATGTAGGCAAAAGTAAAAACTCCAATTTATTGCCATTTCTAAAATATCAAAGCATTCTTTAAAAAAGAATCAAAATATAGTAAAAGACACACCTATCTTAAATTTTTGTTGGAACGAAATATTTTAAATGCCCTTGTTTCTTTGCAAATTTTATTGGACTTTATGGTAAATTAAATCCAAAATAATATTATAATGGGTCAATAAGAACATACATTTCAAATATGACTATCACCAAGGTACGATTATATTTATATTTTTCAATAATAGTAGGCTTTGACCTAGATGACGTTAATATTGTTTGCAAACAAAATATTTGACAGTGACACCTAATCAAACATTATCATTGATTAAGCTACGAGTAGTTTAAAATTATAATCGTTTTGAATGATGTTACATTTTAATTAGTTAAAATAAAGGAGATAAAATGATTTTGGTAATCGGTGAGTGTAAGAAATATGTTTATTTGCATCAAAAATATACTCAAAGGTATTCTTATAGGCGTCATCCTATACAGTACAGAGTGTTCCATTTATAAGATAAAGAATTATTCATAAGTCAAATAAAAAAACTTCTTTTGCATAAAAGCAGAAGAATAGGTATAAAAACCCCTAATATGGTTTAAAATTTAGTTCGGGCGTCAAAATAGCACAAAATAAGTTGTTCCATTTAACTTTAAGAAGTTATTTAAATAAAAATGTATGCCCAAATTTTTTGGAGGAAATTTTTTTTCCTCTGTATAATATTAAAGGAAAAACTTTTATGTAATAGTTAATTAAACTATGAAAGCTTCAAATATTAGTAAATTTAAGTGAGCAGCTCCTTGTATTACAAGGGTTGTAAACAAGTTACAAAAAATATGGTCTGAATTTTTGTGAATTTCTCTAATTTCTGAAGCTGATTAGTTTTTTAGTGCCGGAATTTATAACAATAACTCACCTTTATTTGGTCTATATGTATCTAAAAAATAAAAAAAATATGGGTGTTCATAAGAAAAAAATAACTTTAATATGTACTTTTTTTTTTGGGTCATTATATATTTATATATATATATATATATATATATATATATATATATATATATATATATATATATATATATATATAATATATATATATATATATGTATATATATATATACATATATATATATAAAAAATAAAATAATACTTTTAAAAATTCAAAATAATGTAATCAGATATGAAAACCCAAGAAGTTTGGGGTAAATACCTCAAAAACAAATAAAGTTAAAAAAAATATTTTTTTTTAAAATTAAATTTTTTTAAAAAAAGTTTTTAAAATAATGTAGAAATTAAAAACCGTAATATTGGTATTTTTCGAGCTACGGGCCCAAAGTTAAAAATGCATTTTGGTTTTCTTAATTATCTAAAAAACCATAAAGGAAAATAAAATCAAGCAGTTTTAAATTTTTGAAAAAATTATCTAACATAATTTACCCCCTGTAGCCCCAAAAGGTTTGGATTTAACCCACTAACTACTGGCTAAAATTAGTCTCTTCATTCATGAAGCTAATTCTAACTATTTTCAAAAAAAATAAAGGAAATTTCCTGTTAGCCCCCAAACTTCTGTTGGGTTGAAATGAAATAGAAGGGTTTTTTTGTCAGACTTAGGGGCCCGTTGAACCCTGTTAAGTAATTTTTGTGCTTAATACCCTTTTATTTAAACAATTTGAAAAAAAAATCCTTTTTTTTATATTCAAACGGGGGACTTACAATTAAATAAAATAAGTTTATCAAAAACGGGTTGGGGTTAGCGAATTTAATGGCGAGTACTTTATTTTTAATCCGTAGTTAAAGGTTTTGAAAAACGTTTAAAAATTTTTATCCCTCCACCCAAAAAGGAGTCGATGCAGTAGTCATCCCTGCAAAACTGTGTTTCACAACGGGTTTCCCTTTTACAAATGGTGGGAAAGGGGCTTACTTTTGGTATTACATTGTATTATAATAAAATTGAAATAAACCTGGTGGTTCAATGCCCCCAAAAAACTTGATTCCCTTGAAGCTCTTTGGAAGATAATATCTCCAAAGTGCCTATATCAAAAAAGGTTATATAATTAAACTTGTAGTATTGTTTTTATATCGGGAACATTTCCCATATTTTTCCCGGAAAACCCTAATAAAATCTTAATCGGTCTTAAATTCATGTTTTAGGCCAAAAATTCTATTCTTTTAACAGTTTTTATTTTGGGAAAAAATAAATAATCCCATAAATTTTTAAAAAAATTTCTTTCCCCCAAAATAACTGTTTCCTTTAAAAAAGGGTTGTCTCTCCGTGATTTTTGTTATTTTCAACCGAAATCCAAAATTTTAATTTAATTTCAAAAAAGTTGGTGAAAGATTTATCATTTTAAGAACCTTTAAGAACAGTTTATCTTATAACTAAAAAGTGAATAATTTGGTGACTAAATGAATCACACCTACATTTAAATACACTTAGCTGTAAAATATAAAAGAAAATAAAATGGGTTTAAGCCTAGGACAGCCTTTTAATATATAGATTTGAAAAATAGACCTTCCTTGTTTTGCCTACATTCCCTAAAGTACAGAGGAAATAGTAAAATGACAGGTAAATAAAATGTATTTTATTTTTACTTTACCTCAGTAACACATCAAACAAATCTGATTCTTCCCAATAACTTTTAAGCAGCGGCAATAAATCAGTTTGCAAAACCCCAGAGTCTCCCAACTGTCTGCGAATATCATGAGTTTCATCGTCTCTTCTTAAATACCGAATTAAATCCTTCACAGTCTCTAAAGTATTCGCATCAGCATAATATTTATTGGATTTTGCATGAATATACCAGGCATTGCATGCGGCAAAATCCCGCCCCAGCAGAACAAAAATTTTGTCAATAAATTTCCCTTCGGTTTCCTAAAGCATTTTACCTAACGAAAATGTTTTTTTTTTCATTTGGTAAACAGCGTTAAAAAATTCGGGGAAAAAAGGGGAAAAAATTTGGGAAAATTTGCGGTTTCTCTTATTTCCCCCTTAAAATTCAGCGACGACAATCGAGGACGGCCCCAACAATTAACTTTTAAAGTAAGCCCCTTTTAAAATTTTTAAATGTCTTTTTTTCTTGGTTTTTGTGTGTTTTGTGACCAATCTAAATATTTGAAGGGTTTAAATTTCAAAGTTTAAAAGGCGGGAAAACTTATGAGCTGTGTTGCCAAAGAAGGATCTAATGTAACTATTTATTTCTGTAGTTTGGAAAAATTCTTCTTTGTGGGGGATAATTTAGGCAAATAATTAAATGAAAAAATTATATATTGTAAAAAATAAAATGTGTTGTTTCCCTTTTTTTTAAAATTAAGTTTACATGCTTTGACTCAATCAAGATCAATCATTAGTTGTGGAGCAGTAGGGGGGTTTTGATTATATAAAGGATATAGATTTCTTTTATGTATTAGAAATAAAAAAAAATACAAATAATATGTGTAATATTAACAATTTAAAAAGTTTTATTTTATATGTATTCGGTTAATAATTGCCCCGGCAACTGGTGAAACCCCCCTGTCCCACAATAGTACAGTGCCGAAGTGAAGGAGGGCGACTACCAGCAAAAATTTTCAAACCCCTTTGAGAATTTTAAGGATTGCTTGCTAAGGCAGCGATGCCCCCTCGGTTTGGAAAAACAAATGTGCAGAGAAAATAGAAAACTTTCCCTCTCGCTCTACGTGCCTGGTTATTTGGCGGGGAACGCTACTCTTCATCGGACTAATGATAAAAATTGTTTAATGATCAAAGTTTCTCATATTGTTGAAAATTAAAAATTTTTTGATTTTAAACCCCAAAATTTTGAATTGCGATTAATTTGCAAATATTAAATAAATTTAATATTTATATATTTTTTTGTGCATCAAAGACAAACAAAAAAAAATAAATTACTAAAAACATTTTTAAAAAAAAAACCCAAAAATTTTAATTCTTTGACAAAAACATTTAACTAACAAAACCCACAAAATATATAGGTACTTTTTTTTGGGTGGGGAAACTATGGAACATTTTTTTTTTCAAAAATGTCAATTTTTTGTTTAAAATAAAGTTTCTGGAAAAAATGTTTTTGTTTTTGATTTTTTTTTTTTTTTGATACGCAACAATAAGATAAAGAAATGGAAATATGTATTGAAAAAAATTAATTAATTACCTTTAAATCTTTAGTCAAAAGTCAAAAAATTAATTTCTTGACTTTTTAAATGAAAAAATCTTCATAAACTCATTGTTTTTGAAGTTTTAAACTATTTTTTCATAAACCCGATAGCGACTAGAACGTTTGAAAAAATGTAAATATCTTTATTTTTCGAATTTTTTATGGCCAAAAAACAGTGGGGCCTCATTTCTAGATAATCACCCTTCTGCCCTTTTTTCTTTTTCTCTCTCGCGTACTTGACTATTCAAGGGGAAGAATAAAAATAAGTTGTGGGTTCAGTTCATTTAACATTAAATAAAGGCCTATTAATAAGATATCTTGTTTGTTATTAGCCCAATAGTTTAAGCAAACTATCACCTGGTTAAAGTCAACAAGAATGTCACTTTGTTCCTCAGAGAGGGAGAGTGTGAGACTTGCCCCATGGTTTATTGTCTATTTACATGGTATCTTAGTATTGGCAATTTTGCACATGACAATCAGTTTCATGTCTAAGCAGCCTAAAATAGAAATAATTGTGATAATTTTTCGGAGATCTAGAATGTGTGTGTGATCTACAATATTTAAACATCGATAAAGGTATCTTAAATTATAAATATTAAGATTAGTTTTAGCTTGGAGGCAAGTTATATTTTAATTTTTACATCATTAATTGTCAAAGAGTCATTGAAAAAGAAATTATAATATAAGAAAAAAGATATCTGAATGGCATTCAGCATTATTACATGTATAAAAAAATGGTATAATTAAAGCAAAGCAGTGGCATAAGTTACAGAGGTTAGTATCTCACATCTACCAATTTTAAATAAATTAATATAGCGAATTATTTTTTTAAATATGGACCTTCCTTTTGTGATTTTTATATGAAAAAAGAAACTCACATTTGTGATCTTTTATGCTTAGAGTGACATAACAGATTATAGATGAGTTCAACAGCGCACGCCTAAAATAAAGGTGTTCGATTGAGTTAACCATGTATTATTGAATTAATCTAATTTAATGAAAAAGTAAATTTACTTTTTAATGCAAATCATTTGACATAAAATACAGTGTATAAATAAAACACCCAAACTGCTAGTTATTATTTATTTAATAAAATGCTATTTGTCCATATTGCATGTTCTCTTTAAAATTCTTTGAATTGTACTTATATTGCCGCATTTTTGCTACTGTTCTCTTATTGTAACTTTAAGGTCTGGTTATTCACATTCAGGAATTAGTTGTGCCTTTTTGTACACAAATTATGAAATACACCTTCAAATAAGGCGCTTACATAAAGTGTTGAAATACTGTACACCTAGTTACACTGAATGAATAACGAGGCCTTTATTTGACACTAAAGATCCATTAAAAAAGATATGTTTGCCAGAGTTTAAGACCTTTTCCAGTTATTGGAGTAAAATTATTAAAGCTTTTTTTGGGTAAACAAGTTGTATTTATTTCGATTTAACATTTCATTTATCGTTTATGATCACCTGGATCTTCCTTGCCTTTCATTAAAAAATTGTAATATATATTATATGCATATTTGCTGCTCTTTGCTTTCTTTATATCCTTATAGATTCAAAAACACATTATGTAGGATTTCAATATTCACAGGCTTTTGCAAGAAAAAAATCTTCTAACCCATAAATATTTTGAATTCCATACAAATTGTTCACCTACATAGTATACTGTTTAATGATGGTGTTTTCATCTTAAAATTTTAATTCATTCATAAAACAATATTATTCATCAAAACCATTTTAATTAAATTTTTTGTTTACAAGCAAGATTAGGACGCGAATAAGCTTCGTCAGTGACTAAATGACAAGCAAAAGCAACCATGGCGGCATATATTAGAACTTTTCCTTTCAAAGATTGAAGCGCTTTCTCCTACTACTCTATTTCTCTGACTTGTTCGCACAGTTGGAGTAAACAAAGGCTGTCTCTAGCAGTTTATATAAGTTGGCGTATAAGTAACGTACATAATGCGAAGCAGCAAAGCTGCACGTCCTGACCAGGTGGCTCGAAGCAAATGACCTTGACCAATCAGCACGCAGAGCATAAAAGGAAGGTCTAATTACGTACTTATATTAATATTATTTGGGATATTAACAGAAGTGGCGGTATTGAAATTATTATTATTAAACGTATAAGTATTTCTACTAGTTTTTGAAATATTTAGTTCACACCCTTTTTAATCTATGTGATGCAAATGAATTTTATTTCTCCAAATAATTTTCTACATATCCCTCTACTTTCACTGGTTGATTTCCCAGCCCCATCTCTTTAGAATGGATTTATATTACCACCACCATCAGCTAATAAAATACTTTAGGCTTCTTCGTAAACAAAGTTCGTTGGCATTCATGAACTGCAGGATGCGTTAATTTAGGTCAGCAATTTGCGGAGCGATATTATAAAATTGTGAATACCAATAGATTGTGTGGTAAATTTTCCGTTTTTGTTATATACATCTACGATGTGGTGTGTTTGTTGGACGTAATGACAATTTCTGTATAAAGAAATAATAACGACGCTTTCACTATCCAAGCTCTGGTCGCACGGTCCAGCGATAAAGCTGCCTCTAAAAGGTATATACTTAAAGGGCCCTGTGCTGACTTCTGGCTGGCTTAAGGCCTTTAGTATTAGGACAAAGAAAAAAGAAGAAAGTTGTGCAGTGGTTTAAGAAATGTATATATTTAATGCTGATAAAAATATTTCTTGAAGCAAACAAAACACACAAGTATTTGTAGATTTTCTGTTTAATTGCAGTAAGAACGTATTCATGGCAGATCCACATCCTATTTTAATATTAATTATTTTTTTTATTTATGTCAGTACATTACGGAATAAAGTAATTCCAAATAGTACAAGTCTGTTTAAAATATCGTACAATTTTCGATAAATCAAATTATTCCCATTGAATTTTGTTTTTTTTTTAGTCTAGATTGCCATGAATTAAGAGAAAATCGGTACATTTTGCAATAAGTAGCATAAAAAAGATTATGCCTTTTAACAGGTTCTAAAAATGTTTATACACTAGGAATCTTTATGTATTTTCCACCCTTGACAATATAATAGCTTTTATTCACGCGTATGAAATTTATAACAGGAGTTATTGAATTATATGCTTAAATAATATTCTCTGAGAGCTACAGTCCACCGCAGCGAAGTATAAAACGTTAAATGATTGAAATGCACTAAAACATATTCCGGGCCCCACAAGGGATTTACTTATTAAATGACGAATCACATGCAATCCCTATCTCCTTCTGACCGAAAACATATGGCGTCGTAAATCTTGATTCTAAGCCCTTTGAATCGGGATTAGGTGTTGTTCCATATGATGTCTACGTGTTCACTCTGTTGGACAGAGATTGCAGGATATAGAGGAGCTATGAAACGCGACGGACAACTTAAAACGAAAATAAAGCCTTTTGAAAGTCGTCTAAACATTAAAATTGTTTTTGTGCATCGTCATAGTCATATTTAGGGTAGTGCACTCGTAAAACTGACTTTCTTAAGAATTAAATGAAATTAAAATATAGGGTTAATAAAAATGCCTTTTATCTAATTAAAAAAAAATATTTTTATCGCCTGTGAAGCGGGAATGTAAATTGTACTGTTCTTATTTGTCGATATCTCTCATGTATGAAAGCCATGCATTCATTTCGGAATATCTCGAAAACGGTTTTTACGATATTTTTAAAAACTAATGCAATATAAATCAAATTATTAGAAATTTAAAAATACTCTAATTTTTTTGACCGATTTTGTTAATAAGATATTGATTTTTGAAATTTTACCAGGTCCGTTTTTTTATTAAGAAATAGTGTACAGGGTGTCCCAAACTGGACGCGTTCTTATGGGAACAACCGCGCCTTATTGAAGGGATGAAAAAAAAGACTGCCAAGGTGTGGGCTTAAATTTAGCTAGAACTACAGCTAACAAAACTTTGCTATCTCTTATCGTTTGGCCACTGGAGGGCGTTTCTCAATTTCGTCGGTTGTCTCCTATAACTTTCTTATTAATAAAGATAGTGGTTTAATAAAAACTTTCTTAGACACTTTTCTCTATTAAATTTATTGCAGTAAACCAGATTTTTTACAGACGTTTAGATTTTTGTACCACCTCAAAATCAAATTTTTATATGGACCACCTATATATTATAAGATTTTTTGAAAAATGGTAAAATTTGGATTTTGATGTCACTTGTTATGTTTATCTTAAAAACCATTATAAGTATTACGATTTAAAAATTAAAATAATGTGCCTACAGAAATCAACATTGCCGTGCCTAATAAATGACAGGATGCTAGCATGTGGTTAAAACGACAGATCTAAAGTTTTGTAGTAAGATTGCTCATATTAATATATTAAATTAATAATTATCTAAAACACAAACGACAGCAACAACAAATAACAATATTAACAGAAATATAACTCTACCTAATCCTTATATAAAATTTTATAGCATTTAATTAACGATATTGAAATAGAAACAAAAAAAATAAAATAAAATTATGTGCAGATATTTCAAATTGTCTCTCATTTTGTTGTACACCAAATTCTACATCTTTTTACAGCATTAACTGCATTAATAAGTTCTATATTTTGAACTCAGTTAAACACCTCACCAACGCCCTTTCTAATTCTTCGGCTATTAAAATTATTGTTTCTAATTCTACTCAAAGAAAAAAATCTAAGAGTCAGGTCCGGTGATTTCCCATCCAATTTTCGCAAACCGACATAATGTTAATCGTTTATGGTCCTTGCAAAATTCGCAGGGGCTGTCATAGCTGGAAGAAGACTCCCAGATTAATGGTTGTGGAATATCTTTAGGATGGTTCAACCTGGTCCTTAAAATATTCAAATATTGTCTAGAATTCAACGGTTCATCTTAAATGGGTCAATGAATTGTCTATCAAATTACCACCCACACATTGAAGCTAAATCGTTCTTTGTGTCCCGTTTTTGGACCAGTCCGCATGGGGATTTCTAGGGACCAAGTGTAATCATTAAACGATTAAATATACACACTACTAATCAAGCCTCATTAGACCAAGCTACAATTAAGCATAATTGCAGTGGCCAGAAGAAATGTGCCCTGAAAAGGTAAATTTATTAAAACATCAGTATGTCAAGCAAGCACTGTGGCTCGAAGAATGAAAACGTCGCTGAAAATATATCACTCTCAACTGTTCGACCAAAATGGACATTTGAGTGGATTTCTTTATTGGATATGGAGTCAACGGATGTCAGATACTACTCGGGTGTTGATTATGTTCGAGGGTAAGATAAAAGCTATAGAAGTACGAAGAACTTCTTGATAATTATAGTATTATGGCACAACTACTGGGTACAGATATTTTAAAGGAGTTGAAATGGCCATTAGTAAAAAGACATCGTGGAAAAACTTGGAAATGTATTACAACTGATAGGCCTGCGCTTGCGAATTTGGGAAAGATAAAGGTGGTTAACGCGATAAAACTGTACGAAAAATGACGGTGGTTCAAAACAGCCGTGGTCTTACGTTGTATCATTCATCAACAGTCTTTGTACGGGAAATGTTTAACGGATATGTCTGACGTTCTGAAACCAGTCATATCTCAGCTGTTAATTTATCAGATCTTTTGGGCTTGAATCACGGACAATTCCGACAATTTGGCCCAGAGATGGACTGACTTACCTTGTCATACCTGTGCACAAACGGATTGTGGAAAAGTCAGCTGGCGCTTTGAATGAGCAGTGATCGAGAAATTTACGCTTTTAATCTGAAAAGCATCGCCTCACTGAATTACAAAAAAACATGGCTATGGAAGTTAGCATTCTATGTTCTTGATTGACAAAAACATGTGAACAGACACCGTTTACGGTTGCAAAGGAAAACCAGCACATCTTCCTGATTTATACACTAATATCAAAATAATTCAGGAAGAAGAAATTGAGACTGTTCAATCACAACTACAGGTAAATGTTTTTCATTTTAAAACATTCTGCAGAAAATATTCAGCCACTACTGGACTGAGTTTCTAACGAGTTTTGCAATCAAAACTTTAGGTGCTTTGAAGATAAATTTTGATACTCGTTTCTCGGACTTTGAGTGTGACTGCAGGTCAATTGGATTTTCAGAATCCTTTGATACTGACATTGAGCCTAGCCCCGGAACTTCAATGGAAGAAATATTGATCTACAAGTACACAGTGATATAATTAAGAACAAATATGAACCCATCTTTGTTGGAATTTTATAAGAGTCTTCACCTTCAATTTGATATTTGCATAAATTTGCTCGTGGTCTGTTTTCTGTTTTTGGTACTACTTATCTGTGTGAGAAAACCTTCTCAAAATGAAGTACACAAAAAATATTTTACAGATCGAAATTAACTGATAAGGCATCTACTAAAATCTCTTTTAATAATTGGGTACAAGTAAATTAATTCCACAACTACAAACTATTTTCAGTGGAAAATCCAATTCACATAAATCCTCTTTAGTGTTCATATGTCATTATGTTATAAGTTATGTGATTAGCACAATGTTAACAAAATGTTAGTCGTGGATCACATTTCAATAATTTATTCAATTATTATATACTGAAGTTAAATTTTCTTGCATATTGCCATATCTTTACTCATTACAATTTATTGTTTCTTTGCCAACTTATCACAAAAACAATAATAATAATACAAGAATGTTTATGAGTCAGCAGGTTATTAGCCCATGACCATATCAATGTGATCATCATATTAATAATTATTCAACATAAAATTAGAAGATAACTGATAAACTAAATTTAATACTCACTATAAAAATTATTTGTTCTCTAAAGGGGTTTTCAAGTATGCTATGCTCTCCGCAGGCGGACAAAATCGGTCCGCAGGCCCCGGATGTTGCCCTCAGCCAGTAGTTTGGAGACCCCTCCCCTAGAACATAACTTCATACATCTTAATTTACTGCAATTTGAGGTTATTTTTGTAGCTGAGATGGTGCTCCTTATCTTTAGGCTCCATGCTCGGAACCAAATAACAGAATTACATAAGTAATCACAACATACCAGGTATAGACCTAAACACAGTCCACAAAAAGTCATGTTGAAAAGATGTTGATTTTTAAAAGGTTACTACATCTGTTTGTTAAGAAATAGTGTACAATATTTTATTCTTTTTTTACGTAATCCCTCTTGTAAAGGTGTATTTAGGGCCAGGTGGAACCCAGAATTGTAAAAAAATAATTTAAAATATAATTGAATAACGAACAGACCTTATGTGTTATATGTACATTCTCCTACAAAAATATATTTTTATAAGCATTTAAAATACGTCATCTGATTAAACTACAATAGGAAAAATGTGTGATTCGTTCTCAATTTTGGTCCCGGCCCGTTCAACAACCAGTTTTTGTTAGAAATATTGTAGTTTCTGCGGATGGCAGCCCAAACGAAGATAAAGAGGTTTATTCCAATCTTAAGTCTCTGACTTGTGGATAAACCATAAACTACTTACTGCTAGTGATAATTTTTTTTGAGAATGTCGCGAGTGTGCTTACTTAACGAAATCCTAACAATAATAATAATTAAAGATAATCACAGATATACTAAAAAAGTTATCTTTACAAATGTTTTGGCCCTGTTTTAAAATACAAACCAAACTGGTTTAAAACTAACATTAACCGCTGTTTAATGACAATAAATGCAATTTTTCTGGTATTCTCTTTCCATAGCTCATTATCAATTTTTCCTCATTGTGATAAACTAAAAGTCTCTGTTAATGAAACGTCCCAAGGGATGTTTATCCCTCATGTTTATCTTTCGTTGCATCCCTTTTCCGAATCAGTTAAACTTCCTGACGTTAATTTCATCATATTTACGGTCCCAGTAATTACTTCAGACACCACGAAATCAGGTCCCGTATAGCAACACAAAGGAACGTTCGCCCGAAGGAAAGGCTGTTAAAAACAGTGGGCAGAACAGAAAATGTAATTTGGCTTCAATAGTTTGCCTTATAGCTGAGAAAATATAGTCTATATAGTTTATTATTGCATTCCCAAGGAAGTTTAAAGGTGTGAGGCCTGCAGCCCATTCGATCCAAAAAAAAAATGTCAGTCAGTATGAAAATAACTGTCAGAGTTGTGGCCTCATGATTTTGCTGCTGTAACAAATTCCACGAAATAATTTAATGTCTTTACCTACCCATGATAAATCAGTGTGCTTGGTTGACAACACATTATATTTATGAGGCCGGAGTACAGTTTTTGGATTGATCAAAACCTTTTTATTTTTAGTGATTAGTGTTTATTATTAAATTGTGACTATAATTTTGTGTTTATTATTTGTTACTTTAATACCGTAACAAAATGACTAGAGGTGGTATGGTTTTGTTCTGCAAATCCAGTGCCATACCGTCTTTTACTTTAGATGGCACTATATTTAAATTGGAAATTGCTTCTTATAAGGCCTTAACGTTAGGTAACCAGATAAATAACAATATGTGATTATGAATAATAGAAAATAAAATTTCATGAAATATTAATTAGTGAAAAGAGTAAGGCAATCTTAACTATCTTTTAGATGATTTCACAATGTTTGTGTATTCCTGTGGATTCTAAAAAGAATCAAGGTTTACATTTAGGTACTTTTATTTCATTGTCAGGCTAAACAAACTCTTTTAAAGGATCATGATTATTAGTTACTGGGCGAATAGGCAAATTTTAATATATACAGGTCCCTCTAATTGAATGAAAGAAGTACAATTTGGTACCGGTTTTGGGGCCCTGATTTTTTTTTTACTAATCTAAAAAAAAATTCGGCAATGTTTCGTTTTCGAGATATTCATCATCAAATTGAAAATCAAATAATCTTATTTACCTATTCCTCCTTCTTTTTCAAAATTCTTGATTTTTACACTAAAGTGCTTCACAATATTTCACAAACACCTTTTAAAACTTTTTTTATGTTTATTTACACCTTTTATTTTAAGCAAATATGGCTGTTTTCATATTTGTGAACAAGAGTTCTACTGCGCAATTTAAATGGAAGAAAAGATGTAAAATAAATAAAAATACAAAGGTTTTAAAGGTGTTTATAAATATCATTATTGCCACTGATGTAAGAATCAGAATTGTGTACAAAAAGAAGGAAGAATATAGTGAAAATGAGGTTAGTTTAATTTTCAACTTTGATGATGAAGATCTGAAGTAAACGTTACCGAAAAGATTTTTCAGATTTGTAATCAACGCGCCCCAAAAAACCCCTGTATACCAAATTGATCAAATCGGAGAGGAAACTTTCCAGAGACCAATGCCATTTGTTTACAAAAACAAATTAGATTTTGGTTTCTTAATCTTGCATTATCAACTTTTTAAGCTCGACATACTGTATAATATTTAACGGATACTGTTACAATGGATACTCAGGTACAAGGAAGTTTCTCTAGACATTTTTAACCATTGTTCTATCTCATGAATGATGTTTATTGTATTAATTGAAAAGTATATACCTAAAGCGGTTATACAAGTTACTCACTTTTTAATGTACAACTAGAATCGTCGGATTAGATTAAACTCATTTACACTATCTTGCCCTTCTTTTATCTGGAAATTAATTGATAAGTACATAATACTATCCTTGTGTTTAAGGTTATTTTAAAATCGTGTTTTATTTATTTAGAAAGATTTTGGTAAAATATAAAACTTCAAAAATATCGACCATTTAAATAAGAAGGCAAGTAAGGTGGCGCCACCTATTCTTTCCATATGTATATCAGATATCTGATATAAAATCTAATATTACACAATAATTTTAAATATTTCTATAGTGGTATCCTTTAATAACCAACAATTTTGTACAAAAAAAAAACAGTACAGATGTTTGAATTGACATTTAATGAGTGTCAGTTTAAGGGTGGTAATAAATTTTATGCAAAAAATAAAAAAACAGTAAATGCTTTGAATTGACCTTTGATGATGTCAAGTTTATAGATAGTAACAAAGAGATTATGGAAATCCGTCCACAATGTCCATACTATTCATTAAGACAAATTCCATGGAGACCCAGCCCCTATTCCCAACTGCCCTGCTGCCTGGACAATTTTGTTTCTACAGTGAAACTGGGCTTCATACGCCTAGCTTCCTTGGTAAATCCCAACCAAAAACATAATAATACATGGAAAGCCACCACATATCCAAAACGTATTATTAATATCTATGTGGAAATAGTTAGAATTCCTATCCAAAAATATCATGCTCTCAAAATAGTAAATCTAAAATAGAACAAATATTTTTTAACTTTGCAAATGATGATCTGTCTGCGCAAATATAAATGTTTTTTTTGTATACAGTTAGTATTATTTATCATACAGACCCAGATTGTATAATTATATAAACTTTAGGTAATCATGTTTATACACTGTCAATTATCCTTTATTTTTGACTTTTCCATGGTTTTTGTACAAAGCCTTATAACTCCATGAAGTATCTGTGTGCACAACAAGGATTTAAATTCTTGGTAAAGCTTTCCTCTGACGTGATCTGACTGAACCATACTATCTATGCTGTCTAAGATAAGAATCTGCAAAGGTCATATATTTGAACAGATTCACTTGGAAACAAGTTAGAGATAACGGCTTTTCTTTCGAAATCCCAGATTTAAATCTGATCCTCCAATTTAACAATATTGCATCTCAAGGGATGAAAACCTTCAAAATGATTAAAGCCCCAGTTTTACGTAAATTTTATTTGTAAAAATAGTTTTTTTAATGGTGTACCCAAGCAGAGGGCGTAAAATACAGTTTTGCTCCCAATTTGAGGGCGTGGAGTGTGCAAATTTTCTCCTGCCAGCTATTTTGGTCTTATCCTCAATCTCTTTGTTGGTAACATTAGAGATTGCCGGCGTAGGTCTGTGATCTGGAATTTACAAGTTGTTGAATCATTGAATTTTATTTAACTGGATTTTTCAATATTACCACGGACCAGTTTAACCTTAGTGTCGCCCCTGAGCACTGAAGAAAATGCAGCCCTATACCTCCAAAATTTTACATAAAATTATAGTTTTGATATACAATTATGTTTCACGAAAAAGGTGTTGAAGAAAAAGCTTTTTATTTTTGATTTTATCGAAAAAGCTACTCTTGATAAAAAATTTTGCTACTTCTTGAGTAAGATTGGAATAGAAACATTTGACATATTTTATATAAGTGTTTCAGAGCATTGAAAAAAAACTTAAAATGGTACAAAAGAGTAAAGTGCATTTATTTGTGAAGATATAGAAATAGTTATTACTAGGAAAAGTTGTTTCAAAATTAAAGGTAAGTCTCTAATATACCAATTTTTCAAAAAAGTCGGACTACTTTTATTTATTACTAATGATTAAATTAATTTTAATACCCAATTCAAATTTTTAATAATAATTTTAATAATTTTTGCTGTTAAATAAGCTAAGTTTCTACCGGCTAATAAATTATAAAAGCGAAATGTCAACCCAGCTTGTCACCTTATCTACTAGTACAATAAAGAGTTGTTAATTTGGAATTGGATAATATTAAAATAATTTTTATCACAAATTAATAAAAACTAAGGCAGATACGAAAAAAATATTTCAAGACTATCTTTACTTTTTGAACAACTTTCTACCTAAAGTCAAATTTCTGTCAGTGGCTCATTTATTTTTGTACCCAACCGGCCAAACAGCTGGGCAATCATAAAATCTAACACTAGTAAATGATTTTAAGCCTATAAATCTTTTCCGCTCAAATAACGAGTGAACCGGCCAAAACTTTCATCGCCGTTGACTCATAATTCGCAGAATAAATCACCAGTCAACGATCTTACTTCAATAGCACGCCAATATGTGTGGGAAATCATTGACTTTATCAGGAAGACAATAAAGTGGCAGCAACACACATTCATGGTTTACAGCTCAGAAGAGACTTGAACATATGGCGGCTATCGACAGAGTTTTCGTGCTGTTCGATGATTTTTTTTTAGTTAATATTAGATTTATGGACAGATTTTGTAAGTTTAAGAATTTTAATTTATACTATACAGGTATTTTCTAAATATTAAATTTCTAATAATTGTAGTATATATATATATATATATATATATATATATATATATATATATATATATATATATATATATATATATATATATATATATATATATATATAAAATTTATATATATATATATATATATATATTGTCTTGTATATAAAGATTTTGTGTTTTTGGGGGTGCTTTAATTCTGTAAACTAAATATTAACCACCTTTAACTAGTCACCCCCTAAAAAAAAAATGTTAAAAGAACGAATAATGGTTAAAAAATGTTTTACCATGGGTTTCCCGGAACGAAATCAGAACAAACCCCACTTTGGATGCTGCAAAATATTTGCACTCAAACCCAAAGTTAATTCGCGTACGGTATTCGGTTTTTAAAAAGGCAAAAATCAAAAATTAAAATTATTAGATACTGAAAATGCGATTTTCGCATTTTTTGCACTTTTACTTTTCGATTTAAAAACATGAATCAGAGCTGTTTTGGCTGCCTCTTAAAATTTTTTAAAAAAATAAAATAATTATTGTTTAATTCCATTTTGACATATTCTTTAAATTCTTTTTGCACAAATATTTAAAAACTCATACTATTTTTATAAAAAAAAAAAAAAACACTTAAAAAGTAAGAAACTAATTTTCTAAAAGTAGTAAAACGTTTACCTAATTATCGAAATTTAAAAATGTTGACCTGTTACTGGTTGTAATAGTTTTCTTAGGGACATTTTTATAAGGTACCCCGAACCTTATTCGCTCAACCCAAATGTTTAATAAAAAATATTCTCGATAAAAATCCCAAATAGAAAAAAGAAATAGTTATTGGATTCTAAGCTGATGATCTCAGAGCTTTCGTGTTCCTTATATGGTGGATTTTTTTTTCATGAAGCAATGCGGGGAATACGTATTTAATATTGGGGTGCAGATCGGTGGGGGGTTTGAAGTCGTTGTAACTTGGATTTTCTACCCCTTTTCTGCTTTTACATCTTTTTTAATTTATGTTAAGACTAAAATTTTATTATCTGTAGCAAAATAAAATCAGAAGGTAAAATTAAAGTAAAAAATGTATTTTTTTTTGGAAAAAAGTTGAAAAAACCAAAAACTCAAATTTGTGTTCTATGACCTCAAAATAGGAGGTGTGCAAAATTAAGCAAAAAAAAATTATTTTTTATTAATGAATAATACCAAAATAATAGGCTTGTTACTAAAATTTAAGGGTTAATGAAAATGTGAGAAAAAAACTTTGCTTGTAAAAAATATTTTCGTGTTTGACGAAATTTAATCATTTATTTTCTAAAATGCATACGCCATGAATTGGGTTCCCTTTTTTACACTCCAAAAACGACGATGCGTCATTGACGAAATTTTGGACTTGAAGTATAGTAACTTATTTCAATATCTTCTCAAATAAATGCATGACCCTTTAACCATTTTTAAAATTTTTCCCAAATTTTTGAATAGTATAAAATTTTTTAAATGTTTTTATCCCAATCTTATCAAGAAGTAACAACATTTTTTTTTAAAAGTAGCGTTTTTTTATAAAATAAAAAAAAAAGAAGTTTTTTACTATTCAACACCTTTTCCCGTGGACGTATGGTTGAGGAAAGGGGTTAATGAAACTTTTTTTTTAATTTATTGAAAGTAAATTGTAATAAAAAGTTTACTGTTAGAGAGATAGATTGAAACTTTAATATATTTTTTGGTGTCGGGAAAACAAAAAGGAGAAGAGTGCGATATTCAAAGAATGAAAGTTGAAGCGTTCAATGTGGAGTCTCTAAAAAACCCCAATTTCGAAAAAACATTTTTTATTTTATTTCTGATTAAAATTTTATTATCTTAACTAATTCCAAATTTTTTTTACTAGTGGCGTGATAGTGACAAACTTTATTGTTTTTTGTTTTTATATTCATTAGCCGCAGTATCGTCAGCTTAAATACTTACTTAACAAAAAAAATTTGATAATAAATTATTTTTAAAAATTTAAATCGATATTAAAATAAATTAATCACAAAAAAAAGTAGGCCGATTTTTAAATATGATATTAGAGACTATGTTTAATTAAACAACTTTCCTGTAACTTCCATATCTTTTCAAATAAATGCACTTTACTCTTGTACCATTTTTAAATTTTTTCAATTTTCTGAACACGTTTTAAAATATTTTAAAGTTTCCATTCAATTTATTTTAAGTAGCAAAATTTTTTCAAGAGTGGGTTTTTCGATAAAATCATTAAATTTTTCTTCAACACCTTTTCTGGACAAATGTCAATTTTTGAAGTTCAACTTCTTATCGACATATGGCAGATATTTTATAGCAATGTTTAAAAAAATTGTCACACTTTTCCTGTTACGCTCGACCGTCACTAGATGTCTCTGTAAAGGTTTTAGTCCCTTAGACTCGTGTCTCAATGTAAGGCTACTAAATTACCTCAATTTAGGCATTTGTTCTTTCTGATTCATCTTTGAAAAGGGATTCACCTAACTTAGATTTTCTATATTAAGTATTCGAAACGATTCCGAACGGTAGATTTTAAGAAATTGGCTTTTAATCTGAAAAAAAAACACGTCGGTCGCAAGATATCGTTGTCGAAAAATTAAAAAAAAAATGTTTAATATTTAAACCAATTCACACCTTTTAAAAATTCTGGGCAAATTCGGGGTCTTTTTTGTACATCCAAAATTATAAGCATCGGACGCCCCCAAGACTCACCCCAGATCATTTTATCGATATTTTTGGATTTTTTATATTTGGTCCACTTTATACGTTTCAAAAACACTGCAAATTTAGGAGGTTCTTTGCATCATCAGAAAAATTCCCATGAAAATTAAAAGCATCCGACGCTCCCAAGACTGACCAAAAAGTATTATATCGATATTTTTGGGGTTTTTCTTATATTTAAACCACTTTAGACCTTTCATAAATCCTGAGCAAAATTACCGCAAAATTTATTTTTAAATTTAAAATTAGCGGGAATTGCAGGGTTGGCCTTTTGGGTCAACCGTTTTACTAATTATTTTTTTGCTTAAACGTACAGGGTTTTCTAAACTGCGCCCCCAAAATTTTATTTTTTTATAGATAGAAAAAATGATAATCGGAAAATTAACAAACACTATCAACTTCGTTATTTTAAATGGAACCCTTTATGATTGGGGCCCCCTTTTCAAATATATATAATTATTTATAGTTTTTTTTTTTTTTTTCAAAAAGTTCAAGTTATTTGAATTTAAAATCTGTTCTTATAAAATATTAAAGGATACAACCCAAAGTTAAAGGTCGCGTTAGCCATGGTTCGTCTTGGAAACCAAACAAAATATAAATATTTGACAGAAGTAAATTTTTGGGTTGTATCCATGGCTAACTATGGCTTATAAGAACAGATTTTAAATTCAAATAATTAACTCTATCAAATAGATAAGTTATACATATTTTAAAAGAGGAAGATTATCAGAATTTGAATTTTCAATCATATACAGGGTGTTCCTTTAAAAAAACCCGAAGGTGGGTAGTGATTTGTTAATTTTCCGATCATCATTTGTTTTTCTATCTTACACCATGAAAACCTTCATGAAAAATCCTGCAACTTTCATATAAACTATTTTTTCTATCTATAAAAATAAAGATTTTAAAGGGGTGCGCAATTATACGGGAAAACCCTGTACCTATTTTTGTTAAATATAAAGTTAAATTAAATCTTGACTGTTTTATTTTTAAACACATTATCTTTCAATTTCTATTTGGAGTAACTCCACTAACTTAAAAGTTATTTTATTTATTATAATATGAAGTGATTTCAACACAAATGCACTTTTTAAAGCAACTATCCCGCCCTAGAAAACGTGCTGCCTTGGGCATTAGCTCTAAGTGCCCCTAATGTAAATCCGCTACTGAATATAACATTCGACCACAGTCGAGGAGCGCCAACCTCCATGGCGCTTCACAGTCAATAAAGTCGCCTTCAGTATCAGCTATCTCATGTAGTGATGAGCGAGACCGGTCTTGGTCTTCAACAAGACCAAGACCGCCTTCTCGCTTCAGACCAAGCCAAGACCGGGGTAGAAACCAAGACCGAGGAGTGCAAGACTACGCAAGACCAAGACCGACCCGCAAGACTCTTGCACTTTTGTCACTTTTTTTTAAATTATAATATTTAATTTTCATATTCAATATACAGAGGTATTTCATACAGACATGACAAAAAATGTGTCAGAACTGCCTAAAAAGGCGGTTTTTTTATGAGTAACGGGTTTTTTTATAAAATAATAATTAAATCGATCACTTCGTTTTTTTAATTCTCTAACAACGATAACTAGTAGATTCAGTAACATGTTTCAAAAATAAAAAGATTGTGACTCAATGGTCCGACAAAGCTCGACATCTCTAAAACCGTTTACGACAGAGAAAAACTGGGGGTACAAATGGTATAGAAGCTGAAAATTACTTACCCATTCCTAATTTTAAATAGCTATCTAGTGATGCCACTTACAGGGTGGATCAAAAATTTCCTAAATTCAGAAATACATTATTTTTGTGCCACACTGTAAGAAGTGGCATCATTAGATTGCTGCTTTAAACTAAGATATAAATGTAAAACTGATAGTTTAATAAAAAAATATATTTGTCATGTCATATAGGAATACTTTTTATATAAATGGATTTTAAATTTCACTTCCGGTTTAGACGGAAAAGTCAAAACAATGCCAAAAGTATAATGATGACATCATTTTTGTCAAAACCGAAAATGATAAATAAAAAACCATCTACGTTGACATTGTACGTATATGACAGTTCAAGAATTTCCAGCATAATATACAGGAAAGCGATTTTTTTAAATGAGTTTTTTGCCATAATTTTTCTATTTTAGGTTAAAAGCTAAAAATAAGGAAATTTTCTTGAGTGGTAGTGGATTTTTCGGAAAATTCTAAAATAGAAAATAATTTTACATTTTACGTCCTTTTTCTATAATTTTTGTGTATTCAGTTTTTTACCATTATGAACGGTTTCGGAGATATCGAGCATTGTGTCACTGTGGAGCCTCCTTGTATATGCAGAATGTCTATAAAGTATTTGCACAAACTTTGTACGGAAAATGTTTGACTAATTTGAACAGAAAAAAGTTTATTTGAACTGAAAAGCTTTCAAAATAACTTTTTTTTGAATCAAAAACCAATGTTTACATATCAGAATAATTTTCATGGAAATTTCACATCTGGTTGAAATTAAAAGTTTTTTTCTGCCCTCAGAGTACTCAGTTTTGCATTTGCTTTAATTTTACTCATATATGCTTCTTCAAAGAAAATTAAAATATTTCCTATCACTAAAATGAAGAGCTATAAATAAATAAACCCCTACATTTAAAATATCATTTTTTATCAAATAATTTAAATGTACATGTAAGGTTAAAATTGGTATATTTTAAAACTTTAAAGCAAAAAATATACATAGTCTTCATCTTTATTTATTTGTAAGTATTAAAAAATATATATTTTATTTAAGATTGCTTAGTTTAAATTATTACTACCAAAAAAAGCAAGACCAGTAATTCTCTTGCAGCAAGACCAAGACTGGGTGGTGCAAGACCAAGACCAAGACCAAGACCTTCTTTGGGCTTGCAAGACCAAGACCAAGACCAAGACCAAGACTAGCCCGGTCTTGGTCTTGGTCTTGCTTTGCTCATCACTAATCTCATGAAATCACCGTATGTTTTTTTATAAATTAGTCTTTATTTTTCTGGAAGCAACTGTGGGCAGACTTTCTCTGCAGCTTCTTCTATTTCGGCTCATAATTCAAATTTTATAACTACTTTTTTGACAACTTCGTTGACACCACACGTAATTATATTATTTCTTTGGTTTTTTAAAGTTGTTTAATCAATTTGACTTAGGCTTGACAGTAACATTAGTAAAAGAATCCGATATACCAGTCTTAGCAAAAAATAAAGAAAATAACTACACAAATTGCTTATTAGTAGATTATAAAGTACAGTAAAACTTGGACAGCCTTTTATATCGGCCACTTTCAAGCTAACAAAAATTTAATTTATAGGAAATTTCGTATATAAATACCCTCAGATAATGGACACCCTTATAAAACAATTTTTATAACCTATTTCAGGTAAATCCACTTTTTTATATTGGCCGAAATTTCTTTGGGCTTATTTGTATTTTAGTATTTTATGATTGTATTCTGCAAATTTTAAAGGTAAAAATACCCAACAATAATATTTATGGCCTGGTTCCAATAGCATTAGTGGCTAAAGAGCGATTATCTTCACATTATATTTTTAGTTGTGTCTTAAATCGATAAAAATAAAGTTAGCATGTTCAGAATCAAAAAGTGTTTAATCATGTGCCTAAAACAAAAAGGTTTGTCACTAAAGAAAAAAATTTGATGTTATCGCGGAAAGTGAAAAGTACGGTTTGGGTTCGCGAAAACTGGCTAAAAAGTTTGCGGTTGAAAAATCCCAAATATATGATATCATCAGGAGTAAAACTAAGCTAAAACGAATGTTTGAAGAGTAAATTTCCGAAGTCGGGAGAATTGGCAGTAGATCAAGTCTTCTACAATTGATTTTGCTAAGCAAGAGGTAAAAATGTTCCAATATCTAGGCCGTTAATTAAACAAAAAGCATTTAAGGCAGCAAGCAATTTATAAGTTGAAAATTTTGTAGCCTCGAATGGTTAAACTGTTACCTGGCAATACTGGCCACACTTCTATAAAGACCAATTATTCTTAATTTTATGGTGGCCGTTATAGACAACTTTTACTGTATAACTTTTTTAACAACCTTATTTTTTAGTTTAGTGGATTATAATACAGTTATTATGTGCCTAAACGGCCCTTGGAGTGCAAGTTTTGGGGTAGTTTTGATATTTTTTGTTTTATAAAATTTGTGGCGGAATATTGAAAAAAAAGCAAAAAACTTGGAAAAATTATGTAGTTTTACCGTTTTCAGCTGATAACTTAGAAACTATTGGTTTTTCGTAAATAACTTTCTTATACAAAATTAAAGTTCATAAAATTTTCTACAAATTCATTATTTAACATGGAAAAAAACAAAAAAATTGAAAATTGTTTGTATTTTTACGGTTTTTAGCTTATTACTCAGAAATATTGGTTTTTTGCGAAAAACCTTTATATACAAAATAAAGGTACATATATATTTTCCTACTAAATTTCATTTCTACGGTTTTGTTCTCTGATAAACCATTTGGATTCAAGTGCTACTTAAATATTGACATATTCTGGTTATCTCGAAAAGCTCAGTTTGCTGCGCAATATTTATTTAGATTGTGTAGGTGAGGTAAAACTGGTATTTTTATTTAAAAATCGCATAATACTAAGTGAAAATTAAATTCTAAGGTATTGTATAGTAATTATTATATTCCAAATATTTATAAAAACTTAAATGGGCCGTTTACGTTAGCGGTCCAGCCTGAGGCTCTTTGAAGGTGGAGGGACCTGGCTGAGGTTCCTCAAATGCGGAAGAACATGGTTGAGGTTCCTCGAAGGCGGCGGGCCCGGGCATAGGTTCATCTGGAAAATGAAATAGGTGCTCAGAAAACAACAACTTGTTATAATATTGCACTGAAAAATCAGTTAATGCCAGTTTATTATTTTTAAATAAAGGATTTATTTGAATATGGCGAAATAAATATTTATTCATGTAAAAACAATTAGTTTTCAATAAAAAAATCAAAACATATAACTAGTCAATTTAATTTATTAATAAAAAAAGTTTGTTTATTATGAAAAAGAACCACGCAAATAAGGCTTTAAAAATAAAGAACCAAATTTTTCCTCCCAGTGATTCCTTGGTAAATAAACTGTGGGATTACATACCTTTCGCATTGTGTGGCACTGCTTCTTCAGTTCTTTCTTCGATCTGTTCATCGCCTATGTCAATGCTGTCTTCCGGTGGCTTGACATTTTCACACAGCCCTTCGCACGATGTGCAGATTGTGGAGCAGTGGAGGCCTGCTTTTCTGCAACCGCAATTGCGTTGACAACCTTTTTTGCACTTGCAAGAAATCTGTCGGAGTATCGAGTCTGGTGCAGAGTTTAATGTGGTTGGCACTGGCAGGAGTCCGTTTCTTGTTTTTTTCCACCCCCACTCGGTCGGATCTCTTTGCTGCTCATCGAGTACGGTTTCACTGGACAACCACTGCTGCACTTAAAGGTAAACTCTCAGTGAATGCTGTCGAGCAGCAGCTTCTATGGGCGGTAGTGAAGCGACGTTAGCTCCAGTTTTGTACGATGAAGACACGTATTGCCTGTACCTCAAACTGTTCAGGCTAGTCTCATGTCCTTTCCCATATAGAGCCATAAGAAACAAGTTTCCTGCGTCCGCAATCTTATCCTGGTGTGCATGAGGATCTTTGAATATTTGAATGACTTGCTGCAAGGTACTGTTTTTCTGCAAAACCTTTAGGAATTTTAGTTTTCCCTGATTAAACAAAGCAGAAGTTGTGTCGCAACCACTCATGGCGTGGAGAAATGATATATGATCTAATAGGGTATTGGCAGCGGCAAGGTGAGGATTGTAGATTTCTTCCGCATTTGAGGAACCTGAGCCAGGTCCCTCCACCTTCAAAGAGCCTCAGGCTAGACCGTCTAAACGTAAACGGCTCATTTAAATTTTTATAAATATTTGGAATATAATAATTACTATACAATACTTTAGAATTTAATTTTCACTTAGTATTATGCGATTTTTAAATAAAAAAATACCAGTTTTACCTTCACCTACACAATCTAAATAAGATATGCGCAGCAAACTGGAGTTGCATGGTGAAAAAGTGAGCTTTTGCGAGATAACCAGAATATGTCAATATTTAAGTAGCACTTGAATCCAAATGGTTTATCAGAGAACAAAACCGTAGAAATGAAATTTGGAGGAAAATATATATGTACCTTTATTTTGTATATAAAGGTTTTTCGCAAAAAACCAATAGTTTCTGAGTAATAAGCTAAAAACCGTAAAAATACATACAATTTTCAATTTTTTTTTTTTCCATGTTTTGAGCCCAAACGGAATTTGTAGAACATTTTATGAACTTCAATTTTGCATAGGAAAGTTATTCACGAAAAACCAATAGTTTCTAAATTATAAGCTGAAAACGGTAAAACTACATAATTTTTCTAAGTTTTTTGCTTTTTTTCAATATTCCGTCACGAAATTTTGTTAGCAAACCTTATATTCGGATTCAGCACCCCAAAAAACATATAAAACAAAAAAAATCCAAACTACCCCAAAATTTGCATAGTAAAAACACAATTTAACTGGAGTAATTAGGTAAAATTCATTACATGAGTATAAAACCCCTTTTACGAATTGAAGTATTTTTGTAACAAAATCCCAGACGAAACCTCAAAAAAAAATTGTTATTTGCGATTGTCGTTACATCGTATTGAACCCTCCGAGATGCAAATCTTGAAAGGTCATACACTTTCAAACATATCTTTAAACCAGCTTAAGGAGCGGCTTTATCTTTCTCAATCTGGGACTCGAATTTCATACCCTTATCTTGATCAGAGAGGGTATGCGGCGCCTTTGGAAAATAAAACTAAAACATGTTTTACTACAAGTTTAGATTTTTTTATTTGAAAACATTTTGTAAACTTACTGTCGGTAAGTTTTCTTTGAGGCTGTTTACGAAATTTTGTTCTTAGAACGAAAAACTTTCACCAAATTTGATCGTAAGAATTAGCTTTATTTAATAAACACATTGCGTGGGTCTGGCTGAAACTTGGCCTAGGGCAGTTTTCCTATTAAAATTCGAATTTTTATAAACAATACTTTACTTTATGGTATTCTTTTTTTACACTATTACACAGGGTGTTCCATTTTTGGCACTCCGTAATTGTTTTTGGTTAGTTGTGGTTAGTCAAAAAAATAATATAGGCATCATGTTGTCTTTTTGAGTCAAACTTAAAATATTTAAATCAACATTTTGCCTTATTTTTTGTATAAAACATTTTTCTGTATCTTTTTAAATAAGAAAATATAGGGCCATTCTGAAATTGACAATTTTTTTATTTTCTTCTGTATATCTTAAGCGAGCGAAAATTTTCTAATTTTGATTTTAACATTTTAAATTTGACAAAAAAAGAGCACACGACGCACAGTGTTTCAGAATCCTAATCTAGCTGACCAAAAGTCAAAAAATGAAAGTTTGAATATTGGAATTAAAAGACGTATAAACAACAGATATAGAGCTACCCAGAACAGAGGAAGTAGAGAGAGGCGATCAAAATTGTATACGGAGAGTGGGGTTTATCCAAACATGAGCTATGAATTCCCACCTCCTAGATATTGTAATCTCATATAATTTCTGAAAAGTAGTGTATGCATTTTTTTCTTAATTCATTAGTCATGGCTTCAACTAGGAGTGGTAAATGAATGTTTGATTACCCTTAAAATCATAATTTAAAGCAAATCCATAGAAAGGCTATAATTTATATTAAAATTTATCAGAATTTTCTTAAACCTTCATATTTAGAAATGCGTATTTCTTAGGGCACGTGCTAGAGCGCCATGACCCTTTTAAAAACATTTTCTAGAACTGTCCTCGAATGACTTACAATTGATTTTAGATTCATATGCAGCCATACTTTAAAGTTATCGTGTATTTTCTTTTTAGAAATTTTGTATACCGTTCCATACATGGAGTTGACCAAAGCCAACTAAAATTGACCAAAACTTACCAGAACTAACCCTGTAACAAAACTTATAATTTTTTTTATTTAAAATTTTTCATCATACATACAGGGTGCTCCAGAAGTAACAGGTCACAAAACAACAGCAGATTCTTTGGTCAAAATAATGCAACTAACCTAAACTTGCCTTATCCCAAAAATAATAATAACTTAGATACAGGGTGTCAAACTTTTTATTTTGTTTTCGTCTTTTCGTAATAATTTTTTAACTAAATGACATAGCGGTATAAAATTGGGGATTTGTGGATTCTTTGAGGCGAAAAATGCAAATTCGTCCATATTTTTGATATTGCTGGTACAGGGCGCCAGCTACAGCCTACCCCACTTGTTTTAGATGGCATAACTTTTTTTGAGCTTCGTATATTGACCTGTTTATTAAAAAAGAAGTTACTATGTCCTCTGCTTCAAAAATGTATACCTTATTTAGGTCTCTAGGAGCAACTGTTTTCAAGATAAATGCATTTTAAACGACCCCGCAATTTTCCTTTGGTTAATTGTTTTCAAACTTTGCAAAGTAACAGTTTTCAACACGCTGATCAAAAGTCTTTACAGAAACAAAACCCAAAAACCCCTTTAACCCCTCCAAAATCACCCTCAAGTCTCCAAATCCCTAGTGACCTTAAATGCTGATTTTGATGGGGTTAGAGGGGTTTGTGGGTTTTGTGACCGTAGAGACTTTTAAGCAGCGTGTTGAAAACTATTACTTTGCAAAGTTTAAAAATAATTGGCCGAAAACCAGTTTCCTTAGGAAAATTGCGGGATATTTTAAATGCATTTATCTCGAAAACAGTTGCTCCTAGAGACCTAAATGTGGTATACATTTTTGACGCAAAGGGAATTATAGTAAACAGGTCAATATACGAAGCTACAAAAAAGTTATGCCATCTAAAACAAATGGGTTAGGCTGTAGCTGGCGTCTTCTACCAGCAACATCAGAGGTATGGACGAATTTGGATTTCTCGCCTTAAAAAACCCCTAAATCCCCAATTTCGTACCGCTATGTCGTTGAGTTAAGAAATTATTACGAAAAAACGAAAACAAATTAAAAGTTTGACACCCTGTATCTTAGTTATTATCAACTTTGGCATAAGGCAAGTTTACTTTAATTGCATTATTTTGACCTAAGGAATCTGCTGTTGCTCTGTGTCCCATTACTTCTGGGACACCCTGTATTAAAGTGTGCGTAGCAATAATTTTGGTCAGCTAGATTAGGATTCTGAAACACTGTGCGATGCCTATAAATATTACTTTTATGATAGCACTTACAATTACGAAGATATCCTATAAAAATGTCAAAAATTGGACACCCTGTACCCCAAAAAAGAATTTTAATTCACCCTAAATAAAAAAAAAATAAATTTCATGTAAATTTGTTTCCAGTAGGACTTACGAGCGTCGGCTAAATACCGTAGTGCAACAGCTGCTATCTTGACAAAGGTAATTAAACAGTGCTCCCCGTACCTTCCATTTAAAATTAGGATAACAGTTGTTTTATTTCTCCATTGCCTTGTTTCCAAATGGAAATTTGCTAATGAGCATCTCGCAATTATATTCTCATTAAAATAGGGTAATTAGCGACTATGTCATACGTACGGCGCGGGAGGAATTTAATTAATTATTCGGCAGAGAAATAATAAAAAAATGTTTATTTCTTTCAAAAATACAGAGTGGTACAGTTTTAAATAAATTAAATTAATAGATTAAATATATTAAAGTATAAAGAAAGTAGAAATTTAAATGGTGGTGTTCCCTCAGGTTTAATATTTTTATTATATATAAATAATTTAAATTTACTTGATACAAAAAGAAAAATTTACAATATTTGCGAATAATAAAAATATTTTATGTAATAACAAAAATATAAATTCTTTATGACATTAAAAATGATATGTTAAAAATCAAATTTTGGTGTAACTCTAACTTGCTTTATTTTTATATAACTAAAATAATAGCTTTAAATGTGTACTTAATCACATATTTTGATGATAAAATTATAAAACATTCCCCATGTACCAAGTCTGTAGGGATTTATATCGATGTTAAACTCAATTTTAAAACCTATAAAAATTATACAATTATATTATAATATATAATTAAATTATATATATATATATATATATATATATATATATATATATATATATATATATATATATATATATATATATATATTATATATATATATATATATATATATATATATATATATATATATATATATATATATATATATATATATATATATATATATATATATATATATATATATATATATATATATATATAATATATAAAAAAATAAAACAACTGCTTCCCCAGACAAATATATATATATTTTTTTTTTTATTATGACAGGGTTCTGATCAAGTTCCTTGTAATGTAAGATAGTGACGTTTCAAATGTTAGTGCTCTAGTATTGTGTGTCAAAGTACCTCAATGCATATTTTTTTACCAGGAAATGAAAAACATATCTTTTTATAAACAAAATTTTTAATATCTTTTACACTAAATAAAAAGAAATTTCTAAAGTAATAAAATTTTAACATGTCTTTTTTAAGCGTTACAAAAAGTTTATCGCAACCTGCATTATAAAAAAAAAATACAAAATTATTATTTTTTGTTTGGAAGGGCAATTTTTAAAGGGTGGTTGAATTTTTTTTTTTTTAGAATCGTTTTATTATCACACTTACAACTTTCTGCAATTTCCCCCCCCCTTACCAAAATATTTTTTATCCACCCTAATATATATATATATATATATATATATATATATATATATATATATATATATATATATATATATATATATATATATAAAGAGAGGAAGGGTAGTCGTGACTGACTAGTTAAAAAAAAAAAAAATCTGAAACCAGGGTAGTGGAAATGCAGTCAATTGAGAGGCCACTTAAGTAATTAACTCTTTATTAAAAAAGTCGAGCTTTCGAAAAACTTTTTCCCATCATCAGGACAATCTAAAAAAAAAAAGAAAATTATTCTTGTTAGTGAAATCAACAAAAATAATTCTCCTTTTTACAAAGTTCTTACCATATGTGAATTGAAAACATGAAACAGGTTTAATACCAATGAAGAACAAAACTTCATTCACATTCCTCCTTTAAACTACATTGACTTTAATAGTTTTTAGCACGTGGATCGTTGCCACCATGTTACTAAAAGACTTTTACGGAGTGAAAGAAATATAACAAAAAGAAAAAAAGAATTTATAGTTAAAAAACTTACAAAAAACAATTTAGGGTTTTTAAAACTAACGACCAATGAGCGCTGTCAGTTGAACAAGAAATCAAAAATTTGATATAATGATTTTAAAAACCTTGGATTTTCCATTTTTAAGATTTGACATCACAGGCCGCATCATGCAGAACTGAGAGCCATCTGTCGTGGTGCCCAGGAATTATTTATACACTGCTCAAATTGAGAGTTTGCAGATGCTTTTTTGTAAAGGTTTGAAAACTGATTTTATTTTAAGATAATGATGGGAAAAAAAAAAGAAAATTGAATTTCTTTTTGTTTTCCCACTCCTTCTTCATTCCCCTAAATTAAACGGGTAAAAACAATATGATGGTATGAAAATGAATACCATTTACAAAGGTTTAAAATTAATAGATTGTAATATGTATGTACCTAAAAAAATGCAAAGTTCAGATGCTTATTATTGAATTTAACGAAAATTGTTATCTTTTTTTTGGTACGAGAGAAATGACCCAAGATTTTGGATATCCTCCTTTTATTCATGATTTTGGTTGTAAGTAAATATGTACCTTTTTCAAAAGTTCTTTTGTACCAATTGTCAGCTCTATTTAAAATTATTGCATTCTGACCCATAGCGTGCCCCAGCAGTGTTTACATGTTGAGAGAGTGCACAAGAAAGAACACCTCTTCTGGCGTCACTTTTAGAAGTGATACGACCAATGATTTCTGCATGTATGTCCTAGGGTAGACTAGATCACATTCACGGCATGGAATTTGATACACTACGTTATAAGATTTTTGTTATCTAATGGAGTTTTAGTTTTAGTAAATAAAAAAATTTTGAGGCATTTTTTTGCTATTTTAATGTCATTATTATTAAAGAGTTTTATAAGTTTAGGTGTTAAATCCTCTATATATGGAATAGAACAGAAAAAAAGGGATTCCTGGTTATTGAGAAAATTAACCATGAAAAAAAATTTTGTGTTAGATCTCTATCTTGCGTATGCAAAGAAAGTGGTTGACTTGATCTTATGGGTAAATTTTCTGGCAATTTGTATTGTGTGCTATATAAGAATTTATTTATAATATGTTTTGGGTAGGAATTCTCTGCGAAAATATTTTCCAATTGTTTGAGTGCCTTTTCTCTGTAATCGGGATGTGACAAGAAAACAGCCGTCTTTTCATCCTAAAATAAGATTGATCTTCATGTTTGTTGATGATAAGAATGGTAGCTTATGAACCCGTTAGAACAGTAAAGGGTTTTTTATACCAAGTTGTTTTAGAGTGCCTTGTGGGTCACGTAAAACAAGCATATCTAAAAAAGGGAGGCTGTTGTTAACCTCGTGCTCCACGGTAAATTGAAGATCTTGTTATAAGAGTTAAAGATTTCTAGAGCTACATTACCCTATTATGTGGAATACATAAAATAAGATCATCCACATGCGTTTACGGAGGTAAATTGGAAAAGGGATATTCTCCCGAGAATCTCACCAAATCGTCAAGAACATAGTTGCATAGAATAGGTGAGATAGGGATATTGGGGTTCCATGTATTTGTTTGCAATATTTATTGTTGAAAACACAGTAATTTAATCGAAAATAAAAGTTATTATGGTTTTTTTTTTAAAAGTATCAAAATCCATTCCGCAATAGTCTGAGATTTTGTCCCACTTATTTTCGAGACTAGCAATAATTACTTCTAAAGGTAGTTATAAATAACTAACTGAAAGGTGAACGAATCTTTAATATAATAATCATTTTTAAAATCTATGCATGGTAAGAATTTCGGTCATGTGAGAAGCCAGTCGTCCATTTGGGCTATTAATTGAAGAAACATGGGTCTCACAGACAATGTGGTTTTATGAATTTTAGGTAAGGCATAGAACCTAGGAGCTATTGAATTATAGTTAGTCATTTTTTTAAATAAATCATTGTCTATAATTTCCTTGTCCCTCAGTTGTTTAACTATTTTGTTAGCCTTAAGTTGTAAGGTTGAAGTAGGATTATTTTTTAGTTCTTTGTAGTTTCTTACATCGTTAAGAAGTTCGTTGCTTTTATCCAAATAATCCTGCTTAAACATGATTACAGTTACATTGATTTTATCACTGCGGACAACGTACAGTTCAGGGTGATTTTTTATATTTATATATATATATATATATATATATATATATATATATATATATATATATATATATATATATATATATATATATATATATATATATATATATGAAAATATTGTTTCACAATTTTGAAATAGTTTTTCAAGGTCTATTTAATTTAGTTATAGCTTTAAATGATTGATTTTCTTGACTGTACAGGGTGTGCCATTTTAGACACTTTTATAGTAACATTTTGATCACAGACCTTTGCAGAACTAAAACCATTACATATTATAAATGTCTTAAATTCTGTTTAAAAAAGATGTCAAGAGTGCATTGAAAACATCGGTGGGACCAACGAACTCAAGGACCTTGAGTTCGTTGGGGGACTTTTGAACAATTGCGATGATTCCCATTATTTTTTCGATTAATCTGAATCTTTTAAATCGTTTTAAAATTTCTATAGTTTTTTTAATTAACATTTTTATTTTACTATTTTAAGTTTGACACATGACTCCTAAATTACTTTTCTAATAGCACTAACAATTACGGAGATACCCTATAAAAGTGTCGAAAATGGGACACCCTGTATACTACTAAACACCAAAGCAAAATAAAGTCCTAACTTACAAACCCCCTATTACAAGTTAAACTTAGGACTATAACGTTATGACTATTTCTGTACATTTCAACGTTTACTTTCCAAGGTAATTTGGCTGTTTAAAAGCAACAATAAAAGTCTTTTTATTGGATTATCTTCCACCATCTTAATTAAATCCTTTTTGGCCATTTGCATATCTTTTGTAATTAGTGATAAAAGAGGACTCTAACTGCTCACGAACATCTTAATAGACCCCACAGAATGTCTTTGAGGACCGAGGTCATTATTGCAAATATCTTTTAAGGGTTTTGCCGTCTAAATAAATTACCCAAATTAGTGGTATCTTTGTAGTTTTGGTTATATTTCTGCTTAAAGAAATGCGGTCTTTTTAAAGTTTTCAGGAGATAATTTTTTTAATTTTATATCTTTTCTGTTGTAAAAGAAAATGTTTCTTTTCAAATAACTGCAATTAAAAATGTAACCCTATTAGTAAGGCATCCGAATTAGGGGATATTCTAATCTAGAAGCCCGAATTTCGGGCTTCTAGATTAGAAAACCATTATTATTTTGGTCATCCATTTTTTTATCATTTATGTATTTATACTTTAAGAATTTACAAAAAAAATCAAAGGAAAAAAGCATGTTTCACAAAGTTACACGCTGTTGAAGTAGAGGGGAAAAAAAGCCTGTCAATGTTGTCACGATTTCGTCTATTTTGGTCATCTAAAAAATAAAAATATGGTAGAGTCTTTATAACTAAAAATTTCATTAATGCAGAAACCAGCAAAAAATTTTTCTAAAGTGGCGATTCCTAAATAGGTGATCTTTTCTATATATTAAAAAATATGGTCAAGGCTATGATCAATTTTAGTTACCATAGTTACATTTTTTTATTACTTTTACACATCTGCTTGCTAAAAAATTGGTGGTCCATCAAAAATATAAAAACAAAGAATAAGGGAAGAGGTCGCTTCCTAATCTTTCTGGTTCTGGTTTGATCATTGGATCATCAGAAAGGCTTACTGCAATTTAAGAATTATATATGCCAATCGGGAGATTCTATCCAAGAAACTTAAAGTCATGCTTATTAAAACCCTGGTACTTTTATTTTTTAATTACTGTTCTTTGGTTTATGGTCTGTTTTTGACTTTATAGGACGGCGGAAGGATTCAACGGGCTCAAAATTCATGTTGTCGTCTTGTGTTTTCCCTGTGCAAGTTTGATTATGTATCAGAACGTATCAGGGCTTTAAAATTGCTTAATATGGCAAATAGAAGACGGTTGCAGTTTGCCGTTTTCTTTCATAAAATTATGACCTCTGGCATTCCTGACTACCTGCGGGCAAAACTAATAGCACGCGGCACCCTTCATAATCATAATAGAACTATACGCAATGGGAGATATTTGACAACTTTGTTTCGGAGTGGCTTTACTTATCAAGCTTCAAATATTTATAATAAATTACCAAACGATATTAAATCTTTAAGTGTTGAGGCCTTAAGGAGGAGATACCGAGCATCTCTTTTTCAATCACAGTAGTTTGAGGCATCCCTATATTTATTCTTTAGGGATCAGGGGTCTCCAAACTTTCCAGCCTTAGGGCCATACTGATTACTCCAGTAAGTTCCGAGGGCCAAAACCATATTATCATCGTTGCCGGTGGTGCGAAGTGAAATAGTCCACTGATGAAAAAAAAAGTCCGAAAAATACACAACGTTTAAAAAGGCTGCAAATCGGAATAAAGTCCGCAAAACGGCAAATACTGCACATTATTAATTTTCCTGTCACTATCTGTAATTTCTAGATTAGTCGTAGAGTACCAGCCATGAGGAGTAACGTGACACGACATCTGGTGGACACAAGCGGAAATAGGTAGTACTCTTCTATCGCTAACAGATGGCGCGTAATAGCACGTACAGAATAATCTCGTTGGTTCGAGAATGTTCTGGTGGTGTCTTCCACCTACTTCTAGATGGCAGTAATTGGAATATATAAGAAGGCTAGGTGAAGCAACCACAAGTCAGTTCCTATGACACTGTCGTTAAATAAAATATTGCATACCTCCTTGAAACGTGTTTGTGCGTGTTTAAGTTTAAGACATCTTTATAACAGTATTTTGATTTGAATTGTTGCTTTTGTGTGTGAATTAGTAGTATGAAAGTACGAAAAATTGATAGTGAAATGCAGAAAATTCAAAGATCAGTGAACATTCAGTATTTCGTAATTGAGTCCTGTAACAAGGCGCTATGTTTGATTTGCAATGAAAGCATAGCCGTTCAAAGAATATAACATTAAACGTCATTATGAAACAAAACATTTTCAAAATTACTCAAAATATACAGGAAGTTTGCGGATGAAAAAATTCGAACCCATGCAGTGCGGATTAAAATCGCAGCAATCTTCATTTACAAAACTAAAAAAACTGAACAAGAGGCTGCAACCGTGCCAGCTTTCGTGTGCCCAAAATTGCAAAACGTGGAAAACCATTCACCGAGGAAAAAAGATCAAAGAATGCATAATTGGCAGCCGAAGAAATGTGCCCTGAAAAGGTAAATTTATTAAAAACTGTCAGTATGTCAGCAAACACTGGGGGTTCGAAGGGTAGAAAACATCGGGGAAATATATCCCCCCAACTGTTCGACAAAATGGACATTATGAGTGGTTTTCTTTGGTCTTGGATGAGTCAACGGATGTCAGATACTGCTCAGGTGTTGATTTATATTCGAGGAGTAGAAAAAGCTATGAAGTGCACGAAGAACTTTGATATGAAATTATATTCATGGCAAAAACTACTGGTACAGATATTTATAAAGGAGTTGAAATGGCCATTAATCAAAAGAACCTTCGATGGAAAACTTGAAATGTATTACAATTTTGATGGAGGCAAAAACATGAGGGGGAAGATAAAGGGGGGTGGTCGCTTTTGTGTCAAAGGCTGAAATGACGATGGTTAAAAACCATTAGTCTTACATTGTATCATTCATCAACAGTCTTTGTGGGAAAATTTTTGGGATATGTCTGAGTTCTGAAATCAGTCATATCAACTGTTAATTTTTTGATTGGGCTGAATCACCGAAATCACAATTTATTGAAGACTTTGGGAGAACTGATTACCTTTTAAACCCCGCCGTACCCCGGCTTAGTGAAAGTCTCAGCTTTTTTGAACTTCGAGCAGTGATCGAAATTTTTTTAATGAAAAGACCGCCCTCTTACGGGAATTACAAAAAACGCATTTGTGAAGTTAGCATTCTATGTTGATTGACAAAACAGAACGAACTGAATTTGGGATTGAAGGAAAAAACCGCATCTTCCTGATTTATACACTAATATCAAATCATTCAAAGAAATTGAGACGTTTCAATCACAACTACGAAGTAAATGATTTTCACATTTTAAAACATGTGAAATATTCAGCCACACTACTGAGACTGAGTTTCCAATGATTTTGCAATCGAACTTTGAGTGCTTTAAGATAAATTTTGATACTGTTTCTCGGACTTTGATGCCATTGCGAATCATTTTAAATTTTTCGGGAATCCTTTTTTATACTGACATTGGGAAAACCCCAGCCCCGGGAAATTCAAATGGAAATGGTTGATTAAATGCAGTGATATAATTAAAAAAAAAATCAACTCATCTTTTTGGGAATTTTTTTTAGGAGTCTTCACTGAAAAATTTGATAATTTGCATAAATTTGCTCGTGGTTTGTTTCTGTTTTTGGACTACTATTTGTGTGGGGAAAAAACCTTCTCCAAAATGAAGTAACAAAAAAAATTTTAAAATCGAAATTACCCCCCGAGCATCTTAAATCTCTTTTTAAAAATTGGTACAAGTAAAAAAAGTCCACAACTACAAACTCAGGAAAACTTATACATAAATCCATTAGTATTTCATAGGGCAAGTTTGTTATAAATTATGTGATTATTTAAAAAAAAATGTTAGTTGGATTCATCCCTTTAATGTTAGTTATTATATACTGAAGTTAAATTTTCTCAAAAATTAACATGTCTTTACTCATTACAATTCGTGTTTTTTTATCCAACTTATCAAAAACATAAAAATAAGCCTAAAGAATGTTAAGAGTTAGCGGAGTTAGCCCAGACCATGTATGTCATATTAATAATTATTCAACATAAAATTAGAATACTTGTAAACTAAATTTTTAAATTTGGGAAAAATTATTTGTTTCTTAAAAAAGGGGTTTTTAAAATGCTAGCCCCCGCGGGCCGGACAAAATCTGTCCGCGGGCGAAGTTCCTCGGGCCGTAGTTTGGAGACCCCTTTCTTTAGATGCTTGAATGGTTGTGTTAGTGTGTAATTGAGAATCTATTAACCCCCCTATAATCTTACTTTTTATTTATTAGTATATTTATAATATGTTTGTATTACTTTTATTGTAAACCCCCAGCCTGTTGAGGTTGTTTCTGGGGGAAGTAATATTTAAATTTGGGTAAATATCGCCCCATTTGGTTGGCTGTGATAGCGTTGATTTACAAATCTTATCTTATGATGTAATAACTAACTGAATTGTAACCTTATCACCTAAAAAAGACGATTATTATTATAAAACAGCTAAGTTGATATGTTTGCATTCATCTTTTTTAACAAAATAATTATTTTAAGTAAAGATAATTTTACTGGGAAAAACCCAATGATATAGGTTCCCGCAAAAAAAACGCCGGAATAAGAGGGGCCGTTAGTTTCATTTTATTTATACTAATTTTTTTTTAAATTTTTTGTTGTCTATTTTGAATGTGAAAAGAAATAAAATTTGGTGAAAAATATACATACAACGCAAGTTTAAAATTAAAAAATCTTGAAAGCACTTAAGTTTATTGAGTTATATCAAGAGCACCTTAAACATCAGATTTTGAATTTTGGAATAAAACACTTGCCAAAATACTGATAAGTTTAAAAGTTTTTTATTTATAATTCCACGACTTAAAGAACGAGTGGAATTTGTATAATGTTTTTAATGAAATTATCTGGTTAATTTAGCACGGGGCCGATTTAGAAAATTTTTAAATGAAGAAATATGAGAGTATTATACTGTTATTTTTTTGTATAATTTTCAATTTTATGCTTAAAAAACTATAACTGAAACTTTTTTAATTACTTTATCTATTTCTTCATCGTGCAATGACCAAACCCCAAAAATTGTCTATACCTAAAGTCCAAAATTTCTGTCATGACTCATTTAATACCGGCCACCAAGACGGAAGGGTGAATAAAATCTAACACTAGTAATGTTTTTTCCCTAAGGATATATTTTTCCCGGGCTCAAATAACAGTGAACGGCAAAGTTTCATCGCCACGTTGTCATAATTCGAAAAAGAATAAATCACCAGCAAAAGGTTTGCACTTAAAATAGCACGCCAATATATGAAACTTATCGGGGAAGACAAAAAAAGTGGCAACACACTTTTTTATTGACAACTTGAAGAGATTTTGAAAAAGCGTATCGACAGAGTTTTCCCCTTTCGGATTATTTTATTTAGTTATTATTATATGCAGATTTTGTAAGTTTAAATTTTAATTGCTATACAGGGTATTTTCTAAATATTATAAATTTCTAATAATTGTAGTATATAGATATTGTTTGCCAATTTTATAATAGTTATCTTATTTAGTGTATATAATTGTATATAAAGATTTAGTATTGTTAATGCTTAATTCTAAAATTATGAATATTAACCAACTAACAGTTATCCGCCTACAAAACTTATTTAACGTTAAAAGAACGAATAATGGTTAAAATGTTTACCATGGGATGGGGGAACGAACCAGAACTAACCACTTGAATGCTGAAAATATGTAACTTTAAAAAAGTTTTTTCGCGTACGGATTCAGGGGTTTTAAAAGGAAAAAAAATTAATATTAGTAATTATTGGGATACTGGAAAATGCGATTTTTTCGGCCTTTTTTTTTGACACTTTTTACTTTTCGATTGTAAACATGAATCAGAAGCTGTTTTTTTGGCTGCCTCTTATAGTTTTTAAAAAAAATAATAATTAAATTGTTTAATTCCTTTTTACGACATTTTCCCTTTTTTAAATTCTGTCTTTTTTAAAAAACATTTTTAAAAAAACTTATACTATGTTAATTTTAAAAAAAACACTTAAAAAGTAAGAAAACCCTAATTTTCAATAAAAAGTAGGTAAAACGTTTACGTCCGAATTCAACTCAAAAATTTTAAAAAGTTGACCTGTTACCAGGTTGTAATAGTTTTCTTTTTGACATTTTTATAAGGGGGGGGATGCGAACCTTTTTTGCCACCCGCAATGTTTTGATCAAAAATATTTCGAAATTGGGGAAAAGTAAATATGGAACACGAAAGACCCGAAAAAAGTTATTGGATTCTACAAGTTTATGATCTCAGAGCTTTTTTTGTTCCTTATATAGTGGATATTTTTGATGAAGCAATGCGGGAATATCGTATTTAATATTGAAATTGAAGATGGGGGTGAATTTAAAAATCGGTGTAATTTTGGGTTGTCTATCGTTCTGCTTTTACATCTTTTTTAATTTATGTTAAGACTAAAATGTTATTATTTTTTTTATGTAGCAAAAAAAAAAAATCAGAGAAGGTAAAATTTAAGTAAAATGTATTTTTTTAAAACGTTGAAAAAAACGCCAAAACTCAAATTTGTAAGGACCTTTAAAATAGGAGGTGTGAAATTAATCAAAAAATTACATTTTTCATTAATCCGAATAATACCATAATAATATAGGGGTTGTTACTAATTTAAAGGGGGTTTATGAAATGGAGAAAAATAACCCTTTTCTTTGAAAAATATTTTTATGTTTTGACGAAATTTTATCATTTATTTTCTACGCCACTGGGAAATTTATTCCCCAGACCCCACACAACCCGGGGGACTCTAAAAGCGAGCGACGCGTCATTGAATAAATTTTGGACTTGAATTATAGGCTGGGGGGGTTTGGGTAAATTTTTTTGATTTTTAAGGTGTCTTATGGGAAAATTTATACATGAGTGAAATATTCAATAATATAAATACCAAAAAAGGTATGACGAAATGATGGTAAAAATTGAATAAAATGCTAGAAGCCACGCCACTGGTCTATGTTGGTAAAAAAGTTTATCAGTAAAAAGTGTATTTTAGTCAGTTATCTATAATAGAAGAAAAACCCCATCCCGATTTTTTTAATATCCCAATGGATAACATGTTTTAGGTCATGTTTCTGAGAACCCTTTGGCTTATTTTTATAAGTTCTAGAAGAATTGATGCACTCTGTGCAACTGATTGCTTCTTCCCCCTAAATTACGATTTTGCATAAACTTTTCTTATTACCCCAAATTTAACCACCTTTTTCAATTTTCTTTCTGAAATAAATGTATCAGGATATTGGCCATTTGTGAAGACAGCTTTACACCTGCCAATACGTCTAATTTTCCAATGAAAGCGACGGATGCCATTCGGGAACTTTAATATCCATTTTGACTTGTTTTTGATGAGATTCTACGCAAATTGGCATTCCAGGAAATAACGGGGCTGTGGCTAAGGAAAAGGGACGCATTTTGGTAGTTCTAAACAGCCAATAAACGCATTGAGGTAGATTGAAAATTGTTATCGAATACGATTCGTATTCGAGCGGAAAAGGTATTTCAACCTGAAATCTGACAGAAGAAAAAGCTCCATAAAATAAATGTTTTGTCCTGTTAAATAGTTTTATAACCAATTAGTTTTATACTTTTTCTTTATAATTTTTATTTTTTTTAAAAATTTTTAACACTTACATCTATATTTTGTTTTTTAAAAAAAAGAATATTTTTAAGGATAAAAAAAATTTATATCCCTCCCACGAATTTCCCAATTTGGGGAGGGCTCAATGAGGCACCAGCCAAAAAATTGGTTTTATCAATTTCAGAATAGGAAAAAGAAAAATTTAGGACTAAAACAAATTAAATAATTCCCCTATTTATTTTAATCCACCCCGGTTTTAATATTTTAGAAATTAAAAACTTTATGGAGTTTAAAAACAAAAATTTTAACGGTCGAGGTGGCGGTTAAATTTAGAAGGGACTTAAATTGTTAAAAGCAACGGTTTAGAATGTTTAAGAAAACATCATTGTTAGTGTTATTCAATGATTTTAAAAGGGCCCAACCTGTCAATTCTGACATTTTGTTAAAATTCTAAGCTGTTGTTAACTTAACAATTGCTGTTCATGGCTAATTTAACAACGCGATCAGTTTAACACAGCTCGCACATGCCACATTTTCGTCGTAACTTTAAATGCGTGTAACTTTTTAATCGCTTAAGATTTTTTTAGGATTCTAACGGGAAAAACTAAATACAGGTAAGTTGGATTAGTACATTATATACTTTTGTATGATGTTCGTTTGTTTATTTTATTGTATAAATATTAATATTAAAATGTTACTTTAAATACTAAAAATTAAAAAAAAACAATGTCTTAACATGTAAAAGTATAATCCTCCACAACCCTCCACTTTAAAAGTAATTGTACATTGTTCTGTAAAATTTTTAAAAAAAAAAATAGCTTTCGCAAGCTAATTTTTTTAATCACACTTTGTCACCAATAATGCATAATTTTGGTATAATGCAAGTATGTGCACTTTATTTTTGGTTGGTTTAATATCCATGGAAAACCCATACCCCCTTTGCAGAACCCATGAGAAGTTTTCATGTTTTTGAGAGGCCATTTTTAATGCTATTTAGGCAGTAAATTTAAATTTAAACAAGGATTTAAGTTATTTTTCTTATAAAAAAACAAAAAATTGTGAAATTAATTTTCTTTGAGTTTTTATTATTCTTCGCACTAACTAATTCCTAAAAAAGACTCGTATATTGAACCTCAAAACCTTGATGTAGCCAGATTATAAACCATTTTGACGAATTAAAGAGTTTTTTTTAAAATTTGGTTCGACATATTGGATCCGCCATTTTGTTAAAAAAATTCTTCAACCAAGTCAAAATTAATACGTTTAGTTATTCAAGAATCGTTTTTTTTTTAATCATAATTAAAAGTAGCACTTTTCATCCTAGGATTAAAAGTGTTTCTAAGCAACGAGCACATTTTTTTTACGGTATGAGAATTGATAGCTTTTTCACCTGAAAATACTACAAAAATGTCAACATTTTTTGACAGTTGTAGAAAAAAATATTATCAAATTTAAAATCAGGGAAACCCTTTAAAAAACCTTTTTTTGTACTTTCTTTCTTTAAAATTTTTTTGACAAATTTAAAAGTTTTTTAACTTTTTTCTCCCCTTTTATTGGATCAGCCATTTTGTTTTTCGGGAAAAAAAAATAAAATTTTATATCAGGAACCTCAAAAAAACCAATATAACCCGTTTAAACCATTTTGACAACTTTAAAGCGTTTTTTTTAAAAACTGGTAAAGTGTAGGGATGAGGGCAGGCAAAAAACCACTATTGATATTTATCCCAACGTTTCGTGGTGGATTGCCACTTATCAAAGGCCTATAATTAGAAAAAGAAAATTACAAGACTGTGATATAAAAAAAAAAACCCAATATCTTTAACATCAAAAAACACTAAAACATATTATGAGGCAAAAAGGTCGGAAGAACCAAGCCACCCATATCCATGAAAGTCAGCAATTAAAATATTTTTTTTTTCCTTTTTCTTTTGGTCTCAGTTAAATTATTAAAATATCATAATATTTTCGAAAAAAATATTTATACATTGTGTTTTGTTTTTTCCCCCTTAAAAATCTTTACAAAAAAAACTAGATAAGAACAACCCCCAAAAAAAAAATTTAAATATTTAAGTAAAAACATTTAAGTTCGATCTCGGGACCTCTGGCTTTAAAATTTTTAACGATCCCAGAGCTGGGGAAATCATAAAAATTTAAAAAAAAATATTATTAAAATTAAAAAAAAAACTTTAAGAAAAATTCAGAGCTGAATTAAAAAACCCGGCGAAAGGTGAAGCCTGTCTTCATGCCAAAACGTCAACACAAAATCAATATCAATAAAGATTAAAAAACCCCCGTTAAAAAAAATTAAAATTTTAAAAATTAGATACACCCCCAAACCTTTCCCGGTCCGCCTTTAAACAAATTAATATTAATTTGAAAAATAAGAAAGTTCCATATTAATGAGGAAACACATAGCTGCAAAAAATTTTTTTTAAAAAAAGTTTTAAAAAAAAACATTTTAACAGCTTTAAAAAATCCCTAGTTCATTTATCTGAGCTCTTTATAACTGTTTTTTTATTTTTTATTTTAAAAATAACTTGGGGTTTTTAAATACAAAATTTCGAAATCACCGATTAAGGATTAAAATTGTATGGGGTTTTGTTTACTATTTGTTTTTTTAAAAGCCTTTACCTTTAAATTATCCACATTTACACGTTACCAAGTTTTGACATTGGACAAAATTTTTTACATTTGTAAATAGCGACATTTTTAGTTGAGACTTTTTTTTTCCTTTTTGCTTTTTTTATGATTAAGTTTTTTTTAAAGAAAAAATTAAAATTTTAGGTAAATATAATTTAAAGGTTTACTTTCTTAGCCTAGCAGAGCATATTACAAATTTAGGGGTTTGGGGGAAAAATAATGACTTCAGACATGGCTGCGTTTGACGTTAGTTGTAGCGCATGTACTCTGTGGTAAACCCTACTTCTCTATCTGTTTCTTTTGCTCTTACATCGCAATAGCCTCACCCTAATATCGGAAATCTATAAAATGACAATGCTCTTATTTAAGAAAGTGGTAAACATGTTTCCATTTAAATACTGACACCACTTTAAATATTGCCTGTGAAATGCAGTCTATTCTACACAGTCGAATAGGTAATAGCCTTAATGGACTATTTGTCACTTAAGGGGATATTAAAACTGATTAATGATATGGATTTGGGTTTAAAACGATGCGATTATCATGAATAGCTGGCTCTATTTGTTCAATGCAAACGGAGATTCATTTATCATTAAATGCAAGTAGTGCAGAAAATTGTTAGGGGGGTTGATGACAGTGGCGGCTCGTGGTTTGTCTAAAAGGGAGGGCTTAAAATATAAAAGAAAGATAAGGATTAAAAGTGTCTATTTTGCACTTTTAGTCCGTAGGATCTATACAATTTTTTTCCAACCAAGTCAAATTAATACATTTAGTTATTCAAAAATAGTTTTTTTAAATCCTAGGATTAAACGTAGCACTTTTAACCTAGTATTAAAAGTGTTGCACATTTTTTTACGGTATGAGAATAGAGATAGCTTTTGCACCTGAAAATAGTACAATAAAGTCAACATTTTTTGACGGTTTAAGAAAAACATAATACATGCCATTTCGGTAGGTATATGCAAGAAAGTTATTGAAAGGCCTGTACTGAAGAACAATTTAAGCTATTCGTGCAGGGCAAAAAGGTAATATTGGATATAAGATAAAAGGCCCTTTGAATCTTGCGCAATGAATACTACCGTCAGGTTCGGACTTCATAAATCTTTGTACAACGAATATTTTTTTTTACCTTTCTTACCGCTCGTCCAAGTCAGTTTTTTTTGGCAAAGTTTCGTGTTTGCGGTACACAAATTTAAACTAACTATGCACTTTCACTGTTTTTCCTCTTTTTGTTTTGCACAACTTGGGGGTTTTTAAACGAAACTATCTTAGAATATGACCATTATAAATAAAAAAATAAAGATGTTTGCAATTTTTTTAATGTTTTACTCGTTATCGGATTTATGAAAAAAATTGTTTAAAACTTTAAATACAATGATTTTATAAAAATTTATTTTATTTGAAAAGTCGAAAAAATCGATTTTTTGACTTTTGACGAAATATTTAAAGGTAATGCTTTAATTTTTCATAACACTTTTATTTTTTTCTTGTTGCGCATTAAAAACAGAATAATTTGAAAAAAATATATCAAGATAAGTCAATTTTTCATAATTCCACAGATTCTTTTAATATTGTAAAAAAAATAAAAATATTAAAAATTGAGTTTTTTAAAAAAATCTTTTTAAATATTTTTTCAGGCAAAACAGGAAAAAAATATAAATTTCACGAAATATTTTTGGGTGACCCTCAAAATTTCTCTCATAAGTCAGAATTTTTATTTTTTGACTTTTTGATTTCAAAAATCTTTATGATTTTTTTAGTTGATCGTCTTTTAAGGCGCAGTAAGAAAAAAACTATAAATATTGCGAAGTATTTCTAGATGAGGCTCAAATTTTCGGTCAATAATAAACATTATAAATATTAAAATTTTCAGTTGCTAAAATCATTATAAATCGGTTATTTTTCGATCAATACACAATTTTTATCATAGATCCGATAAAGAGTAAAATAAAATGAAAAAAAAAACTTTTTCAATTTTTTATGGTCAAAGAATTTCTATATAATAATTATATATTTTTTTAATTTAAAAAATTAATATTTGAAATCATTTATTATAATTATATTTAATTTGCTTTACTGCGTTTTAATGTGTAATATTACATTTTATATTAAATGCTTTAATATTTAAAAAAAAGAGTTTTTTATTTTTACCAAAAAACTTAATAAGATAAATAAAACCACGACTATTTTTGATTAATTTCCAATGTTGTATGATAGTTTAATGTAAAAAAACTTACTTTAGATTTGTGATGAGCGCCCCCATATGCAAAAAATCATCAAAATCGGCAAAGGACATACACTCAAGTGCAAAAAAAACGCAACAGTGAAATTTTTGGTAAAATTTAAGGAATCACAACTTTATTATTTTTTGGGTGATTTTCATAAACTTTTTAAAAACTTTAGGTAAAATGATCAATTTCAATCCACCTACTTAGTCGTTTGATTGTTCGCGTCTTAGTCATTATACAGGGTTTATTAAATGGTTCCTTCATGACCTTAATTTTAAAATACCCTGTGAAATAATTACGTTACCAATTTTTTTAAAGGTCAATATTCATTAAGAACCATTCATTTTCTACAGTTTGTTTTTTGGTTCATGTCTTTATGTGCATTGGTTCATTTTTAAAGCAAAATTAAACATCTTACTACGTTACCAAATTTATTTATTTTTTTAAGAAGAGGTTTGCTCGTTGTTGCCCTAATGCCAGTTTAATGACGTATTTTTTCACGCCAGACGTTCTTTACGACTGTCATGGTTTTAAGTGCCGAGAATTGCGCAGAAGCTCTTGCACTTCTTGAGGACGGACGTAGTTATGAATATATTAGAAGAATCCTTCATGTTTATCGCTCTAGCTTGCAGCCAGCAACTGGACCAAAACTGCTTCGCCGTCACCGAGTAGCTAGGCTGCAGTTTGCCACTGAATATTTAAATTGGAACTTACAGCCATAGCAGAATGTTTTTTGTACTGACGAATCCTAGATTTTGCTTACATTCTTCAGATGCACGGAAAAGAGTATGGAGAAGGGCCGGAGAAAGATTCGCAAAGGGTGCACGTTTAGTCCCCGTCTTAGTCATGGAGGAGGGTCAGAAAGTGGTGTGGGGAGAAAAAAGCTCAAGAGGCTCGCACTGACTTGGTTGTCGTCGCTGGATTGTTGACTGCTCACCTATATATAGACAAAGATATTAGCCAATCATGTTATACCTTTCAGTGTAATTGTCGGTAATGACTTTATTCTCATGCAAGATAATGCGCGGCCTCTTACAGCAAGATGTGTCACACAATACCTGGCGGAAGTTAAAAATCAACAAAATAAACTGGCCAGCATGTTCGTCTAACCTCAGCTCCATAGAGCATGTGTGGGTATATGCTAGGTAAGCGAGTCAAAGAGCGTGAAGTAGCTCCCGCTACGAAAGATGAGCTCCGTTTAGCCCCTTAGGAGAAATGACAAAATATTCCTCAACGAGAAAGGGCCCTTTCTCTTAAAAAAATAAATTAATTTAGTAAAGTAGTGAGATGTTTACTTTTGCTCTTAAAAATGAACCGATGCACATAAAGGCATGAACCAAAAAACAAACTGGGAACATGAAGGGTTCTTAATAAATATTGACCTTTAAACAAATTTGGTAACGTAATTATTCCACAGGGTATTTTAAAATTTAAATGGTCATGAAGCAACCATTCAATTAACCCTGTATAATGACTAAAACGCGAACATTTATTAAACGACCAAATAGGTGGATTTAAATTGGTCATTTTACCTAAACTTTTCTTAAAAATTTATGAAAATCAGTCCAAAAATAAAAAAGTTATGATTCCTCAAATTTTACCAAAAATTTCACTGTTGCGTTTTTTTGCACCTGAGTGCATTTAATAAATTTATAATTTGTATAGAAGTACAATATAATAGTGTCACGTCATGCTGGTAACTTAACAGAGCTAACCAGGACTTGTTTTTTGTTCCAGTTTTGCTAGTTTTGGTTAGTAACAAGCAGAACTAACTATTTACTACTATATATACCAGATGCTCAAGGAAAACCCTTTAGGAAAGAAAATTTTTAATTGGGAATTTAAAAAAGTTATTTTTTTAAAATGATTTAAAATTAAGACAGAAATGATTTAACGGTCTAATACGAGGGTTGCTCGATACGAACGTAACGATTTTGTGCAGTATACTATTTCAAATATTTGTTTTCTTTTGAATTTATACTTATATTTTTTAAATAAATATTTGTATAGTACAAATTTAACTTATTTATTTATAGTTATTATAAAAATAAAATGTAAAGATATATTGTACAGGGAGTCTCATTTTCGGGGACTCTCTGTACATTGCGGGTATCATCGTAATTGTTAGTGTTATTAAAAAATATTATAGGCGTCATGTGCTCTTTTTGGGTCAAACTAAAAAGAATAAAATCAAAATTTAAAAATTTTGGCTCCCTTAAGAAGTACGGCGAAAATAAAAAAAATAATTTCAAAATGACCATATATTATCTTAGTTAAAAGAAATACATAAAAATATTTTATACATAAGTTTCTTTATAATGAGCTGACACTGCAGTAAATGCAGTGTAGAAAATTATTAGGGAGGTTAATTTTATAAAATCTATTTTAAGATGATAAATGACTGTGGGATACGCAGGCGGCGAGGAGTGTAGTATATTATTTTAACCGTTATGGTTATATTATTGAATATATAAACATTATTATTGGTTTTGTAAAATATGGATTTATAATAATAAATAATGGTTTGTGGCCTGCATTGAATTCGATGGCTGGGTAAAATAGCATTATGGAATTTTTGGGGGTTTTAACGATTTTCTATTTGATAAAATAATAAATATTTGGTTACTGGCTTTATGTGTATTTTTAATATTTTGCTTATTAGATAATACCACATTCACATATATTTAAAACTAGGGTCTTTTAAGAATATAGACACGATTATGACCGCCCAGGAGGGCTGAAATACGGTAGGTGCCGGGTTGCGTATTGGCATTGTCTTCTATGGCATGACGCAACCTTAAAAAAATGTATGTTGAATCATAGAAGCAATGTCCAAAGGTTTTGCCCATAAAAGTATGGACGTTTTCTCCTGCGTTGGAAACCACGTACTGAATATTGAAGAATCAGAATGCAATAAGTCAGAATGCAATAAGTCAGAATGCAGTAGCAGTCGAAAAAAGAACCCCGAACAAAGCATATAAAAATTAAATACCGGTCATTTTAATTGATCCTGTCGTGTGACAAAAGTCTTAATGGGCATAAAGACCGAAAATCCTACCAACCTTCCCAAAACTATCCCTAAAAGTCGGAATTTGACAGATTTTTGTAGGATTGTTTTTACAAAAATATTTTTCAACTGTTATCAAACCTACAGTAATTAAATAACTAGCCTTAGTCCTGCCATTTCCAAAACCGCAGAAGGCCTCCCCACCACCTCACCCGTCATTGTTCGTCATGTGACTTTTCCCCAGTTACCGATTCTAAAAACATTTAGTCGTGTATTTCATATTAAAACCCTGTAATTCCAAAACATGCAAGCATGTGTCATTACTTTCTTTATTTTTTGCCACCTCACCAGGGAGACATATGAGACCAGTATATTATATTGGGCTTAGGTCTCCATGTTTTTTCCAAATGGCCTACGGTATAACCATAATGCCCTTGTGGATTTTTCTGTAGTCCTTTTCAGGACGCTGGTCGCTTTCCGATTCCCTCCTCTTCTTCGCGATTACCTGTTCCTGTCGCGTCGACCTTAGTTGAATGTGCGGAAGTGATAGCATACGGAGTTTATGAAGGATACTGGCGCAACGGCTTTCTTTGTTTGCTTAGTTATTTTTAGACTGGTATAGTTTGTCTTAAAGGATACCATGTTTGCTTTTGCCTTCATTTATGGATTATACCTGCCGACAAAATTAGGGACTGACACTAATAATATAAAGATTTATAATTTATTGTTTGTTTGGGTAGGTATAATTTTTAAATTACATTAAGAAATTAAATGTGTGCAAAGTTTTAATAAATTTATAACTATATTATCTATACATAATTACATTTATTATCTAAATATCTAAATCTAATTTTGTTTCACTATCAGTCATTATTGAGATTAATTACGATAGGATTTATGTTGTTTTGTATAGAAATATAAAAGACCCCAATTTTTGTAATGTGCTGTACTGAATTTTTCCAGCTCTCAACTGGTATGTTAGTAATTACATTTTTTATCAAATTTATAACACTGGGACTTAAATTGGTGTAACACTTTCTGCTCTGATCTTTGATTTTACTTGGTTCCACAAATGCTCTATGGGGTTAAACATACAGTGATACGGAGGAAGACGTAAGACAGTAGGCCCACCTGTTCAGCCAAATTATCACATACATATTGATTTTTTTATTGCATATGAATTTAGGGCATTCAGAAGTTGCGCTTTTTTTGTAACTGAATTTAAAATAAATATATTTTTCTATCAAATATTCCTGGATGTAAGTTTTTGAACTTGATGAAGGTGGTGCTTTGGTAGCAGACAGCTGTGGTAGCTTGCGTTATCCATGACAATAACACTGTTGTTTGGAATATCTTTTAAAAGATTATTTTAAAACCAGTTTTAAAAAGTTCTGCACTTGTATCCTCATGATAATCAAAGCTAGAATCCTTAATATTCTTTGCAGACAACAGCAAGCAGTTTGGGACAAATCCGTCTTCTGAACCAGCGTGTATTATGGTAATGCGTTTTCCTTTATTTGAAGGTGCTTTCGTCTGACAGTTTTGACAGGAATCAACCCATTCTTTGGATACTGTTCGTGCGTATCGAACCATGTTTTATTAAGGTTAAATTATAAATCTGTTTTCTAACCTATATCTTTTTAGTTCTTGAAGGTAATTAAATCTCCAAGTGCGTTATCTGTGCAATTCCATTACTGCTTGTCTTTTGTCTATTTAGCGGTATTTAAATCCCATTTTACAAACAACTCTATGGAGGGTGGCAGAGCTAATATTTATATCGGTTTCTTTTTCGTCTAGCTTCTTTCCAAGGTAGAAAACTCCGCTTTCATAAAGAAAATATATTTTTCTTCTTTTTAGGTCCTGATCGCTATTGTCTATACGGTGAGATTGAAAATCACTTCGTTTTTTTCTTTTCTTCAACTCTTCACCAATAATAATATCCCTTAACGATGATATTGGAGTTTTTGTAGGTAGACAGGTTTCTTTTAAAGCTTCTTGTTTAATTAGACCTCTACTGATTAAAGTTTCATACACATTTTTCACAACCTGTTTTGCATCTAATGACAAATGATTTTGACGCGACATAGTTATATTCTCATAAAACAACTTTTTGAAACGCACAGTTAAAACGGTTATTTAACACTGCCACTAAAATATTAGCCAAATATAATATGCCAAATGGTACTATAACCTACCTTTGGCTAATAGTTATAATGAGATTGTCCAAATTAAATGATGTTATACTAGCCAAGGATTTGGACAAAATGCTTACGGTCTAGCTCTCTGTTAGTCGTGGCAATAGGTCGTGGGTTTGTTATTAAATATTCCTTACTACTCCCGTATCAGTGCCAGAACAAATACTAAGTTGTTAATTTGAAAATCCCTTCTGTGGTAATTTGTCACAAATTAAGAAATTGAAATTTGGGCGCCATCTACAGTTATAAAAAACAGTAATGACAAATTACCAGAAGGTGACCCCTATAGACAGGCCGAAATAAAAAAAACCCGTGCCCAACATAAAATAAAAACACACTATTTAAAAATCTACGGTATTCTTTAATAGAAAAAAAAAATAGCTTAAAATGAAAGTTAATAAGGCTCACTTACAAAAGTTAACAAAGATCTTAAGCGCAAGTTTGCAAACCTTTACAACCGCTACTTACAATCAAGCTATATAATTAAGGGTTAAAATATTAAAACAAAAGGTAATTGAGCATAGGTGGAAATAGTTACAAGAAATTTAAAATTATATGTTACTTAATCCTAGATTTTTAAAAAAGGGTACTGCTTAATAAAAACGCTTTTAAAAAAAATAAGTGTGCAACTTATCTGCGTGCTCCTCTACGTGGACTGAGTCAGGTCTCAAATATTAACTTCTAAACACACTGTCTGATGTTAGACTTCTTGTGCAGCTACGGACTGGTCGTTAGCAGCTAAAAAGGGGCTTACAAACTCCGACTCAATCAAGGAGTTTCTCTGGTTGTCTTGCAACAGGCTTAAAAAGGGGGTCACGTGTTCGTCACGGGAGCCTCAAGAAATCTTTCCTCCAAACTGGGTAAAAAGGAAGAACGTAAAGTGAAAATGAAACGGGATACGTCAAGGAAATGAAAATGAAACCGGCCTTATCTGAAACAAATATTAAATTACTAAACAGTGGAAAACAAAACGGGCTTTTCAGGTTAGGTTTTTGACACTTTAGGGGAAAAAACGGATTTATGCAAAATATTAATGAAAAAATTAAATATGGAGGAAAACATACCTTTAAGGCCAAATGGAAGAAAATTAATGGTTTTCACAAAGTATCCAAGGAGTTTTTTCCAAAACCAAAAATTTCCTTTGACAGCTGGGCCGGTTGAAAAGGTTTTTTTAAAAAGGCAATCTCTCGATGCAAAGAAAAGTGACATTTGTTCTACAGAGGGTTTCCTGTCGATCTGCAGTCTTCCAAAACGGACCGCTTACAAACCAAGGATTTAAAAGTTACGTGAAATACCACTGCTTTCATCAATACTCAATGGCACGAATAGATTTGCATACCAGGAAATTCACCAATAAAAGAAATAACAATCCTAAAGATTTACACTAACAAACAATGGCACAAGAGCCTCTAGGTATTGTATACTCGAAGATCTTCCCATAAATGCTTTTCTGGCTGCCGCGACCTGTTCAAACTTGTTTCAGCGTTTAATTCACGAGACGGCGCGCGGGGTGAATTAACAAAATATGGCGAATGCGCTAGAAATTAATATTCGCTTTAGTAATTGAGATATCCCCCCAAAAAAAACAACTGTTTAAGCCTAAATGCTTTTTTGCACTGTTACAGTACAAGGGGTAATAAAATCGTTAAAGGTATATTGGGGATGGTCCGTCAAAAGCCATAACGATATACTTTGAGACTATACAATATAATGAAAATAACCCCCTTTGCTGTCTTGTTGAACTTTCCTCCAAAAGGCAGGTAAAATGATTTCAAAGATCGCATTATAAAAAAAGCAGGTTCTTGAAAATTGGACGTGCTAGGTCATTTCTGGGAAAAAGTGTTTTAATAACTTACCAAATTAAACGCAAATTAAACATTCTCATCAATGTTACAAAAATTATGTCAACTTGTGTTATTGATTAAAAAATGATTATAGCAATAATTTTTGGAAATAATTCTCATATGTGTAAAACAGCACCTAAACGATATGCATTTGGTGTAATCTATTGCGTTCTTTGAAGTTAGCTTTATTAAGGTTGTACTGAATAACCCTCTCTGTTTCTCTCTAATCCATTTATGTAATCATTAACTCGTAAAGGGAAGCTAAACAGTTTCGCCCGCGACCCGAAACGTCTACCCTGCTAAATATATTTTAACACCGTAATAAAAACTCCGTAAAATTCTTTATAATCGTCATTAGGGCTTTCCGACAGGAACGACACACAACAAAACGCCGTAAAATTGCAGTCGTAAGACTACTTTATGGACGCAATTAACTTAAGGGGATTGCCGATGCTACATCCTTTTTTATTTATTGCCGGCATTATCGTATTAGGGAGTTTTTATTTACGATTTCATCGTTGTGCCTTGTATTAGGAAGATTGGTTTTTAATGTCTCTATTTAAACTCAATTTCGTGTTTAATTTTCCGGTCAACAATTACATGATGACCATAGATTGAATAAAAATTCTTCTCGGACTTCCATTGTCTTTATTTAATTTTTTCACAACGTTTCGAACAGTAAGTATCTCTGATCATTTTCAAGTGAATACTAAATATCTAATCCTATGACTACGCCTTATACCGGGTGGTGCATCGCCAGGCTGGCCATAGGAAATCCCATGTAAATTTTGATACATTGAAATATTGGCTCCCCTATTGAATTTACAACAAAATTGTATTGGACTATTTTGAAGACGTTGATAAGATTAGCTCACATTCTAAATTTCTTTTTTTTTCTGATAAGGCAATTAAAAGTTATTTAAGAAAAACTATTTGTAAAATCGTTGCATACCTGCTACATACCTTAATGAATCCACCAGTAATAAATAAAATGTGTTGTCAACTTTTTAATTGACGTTTTACTTTGTATTAGTTTTTTCAAAATGTTTTACAGTATTGAAGAGAAAATAACAATGAATAAATGGTATTACATGGAAAATAGTTATCAAAGAGTATCCAAAATGTTCTCTACGTTTTTTCCTGACAGACACATTCCAAGTAAGACAACAGTTCAAAATATCGTTCATAAGTTTGAGACAAAAGGTACTGTTATCAATAAATGCAACTGCTTAGAGCGAAATAATAATGTACTCGATGAAAGAGCTCAAGAAAATAATGCCGATTTAGATGTTTTACTTTATGTAAAAGAAAATGAGGCAATTAGCACCAGGCTTCTTGGCAAAGTTGTAGGAAAAGATCACAGCGCAAATTAAAGAAATATAAGGTAATTGTCTCGAATTCTGATTTTGACCAAATTTAGTTTTTTTTGGGGCGCTGATTACGAATCTGAAGAAATGTTTTTTCGGCAACGTTTCGTTTTCGAGATATTCATCATCAAAGTTGAAAATCAAACTAACCTCATTTTTACTATATTCCTCCTTCTTTTTGTACACAATTCTTGATTTTTACACTAAAGTGGTACACAATATTTTATAAACACCTTTTAAAACCTTGTATTTTTATTTATTTTACACCTTTTTCCCAGTAAATTGCGAACTTTTAAGTTCAAAGGCAGCAGCCATATTTGCTAGTGTATACATGGTTGCGGCCACGTTGGGGGCGTATGAAGGTGGATGTTTGCAATAAAATGGAAAAAAGATGTAAATTAAATATAAAAAACAAGTTTTAAAAGGTGTTTGTAAAATATTGTGTGCCAATTTAGTGTAAAAATCAAGAATTCTGTCAAAAAAGAAGGAGGAATAGTGTAAATAAGGTTAGTTTGATTTTCAACTTTGATGATGAATATCTCGAAAATGAAACGTTGCCGAAAAAAATGTTTTGCAGATTCGTATTCAGCGCACCAAAAAACCCCCATATACCAAATTTGGTTAAAATCGGAGGGAAGGCAACATTCGAGACAATTACCAAATATAAATATCATCCATACAAATATCAAAGACATCAGGAATTAAGGGATGGCGATGAGATCCGAAGAGCAGATTTTTCTTTTGAAGTTGTGGAAATGACGAAACACGATAGGGACTTCTTACGCAATATTTGTTTTAGTGACGAATGCACCTTCACATTAAACAATGGACCAAACGTTCAAAACATCAGATGCTGGAGCAAAGAAAATGAACACAGATTTGTATCTACAAGGACTCAATATCCTCAAAAGGTAAACGTTTTGGCGGGTATATTTGGACATCGGATTATTGGGCCTTTTTTCCTAAATCACAATTTGGGAACAGAAACTTTTTTAGAACTATTACAAAATCAAGTGGGGCCGGCATTGGAAGAAGTTGCATCTGACAATCAAGACATCTGGTTTTAAATGGATGGTTGTCCTGCACACAATTCACGAAAAGTAAGGGAATATGTTTAAAATGTTTTCAATGGCCTCACTATAGGACCAAATTACACCATAAATTGGCCAGCTAGGTCGCCTGATCTTTCGCCAAACGACTTCTTCTTTTGGGGTCATATCAAAAATGTTATTTATACAAATTTGAGCTATCAAAATTTAGAAGAATTAAAAGTTTCAATTTCAGCGGCGTGCGATCGACTATCGGCATTTCAACTTTATAATATAAGAACTGAATTTTATAACCGTTTAGGATGTTGCTTAGCAGTAAACGGAGGTCTGTTTAAGCATCTAATTAAAAAACATTAGCTTTTAGTTTCAATGCGTTGTGTTAAAACGTATTTTTAGACAGTTTTTATGTGTGTTGTTCACCTTCCTATAAAATTGTTTAATTATGTAAAAATCTCATTATGTAGTTCAATGTAATTACTTGTATTTATTAGATGACTACAACCATTACTTTTTCTTCAATACTGTAAAACATGTTAAAATAACTAATACAAAGTAAAACGTGAACTAAAAAGTTGACAAGACATTTTATTTATTACTGGTGGATTCATTAAGATATGTAGCAGGTATGCAACGATTTTACAAATAGTTTTTTTTAAATAACTTTTAATTGCCCTATCAGAAAAAATCAAATTTAGTATGTGAGCTAATCTTATCAACGTCTTCAAAATAGTCTAATACAATTTTGTTTAAATTCAATAGGGGAGCCAATATTTCAATGTATCAAAATTTGATTTCCTATGGCCAGTCTGGCGATGCACCACCCGGTATATCCTAACCGGGTCACTGATGTATGAAGCCACTGCCCATTTTAATGATCTACTGAGCTTGACTGCTTTCCTGTCAGTGAGCAGAGGTTGCCAAATATTGTGGATGTCTAAACTTGGTTTACTATAAACATGGAAATTGTTAATAATAATAGCAGCTTCTTTAAATTTTCGTTTCTTTTAGCGGGATTTTCTAACAACAATCCCAGCTTCTTTCCAATTAATATTATGATGTTTAGACCAAGAATGTTCAGCAACACCTGAGTTGTCTGTTTCGCCTATTCGAGTATGTTTTCGATGTTTCCTAATTGTAACTTCTAAAGGTCTCTTTGTCTCACCAATATATAGATCACCACACTCACAGGTTATTTGATTAACAACTTCTTTTTCCGCATTCAAAGTACTCGGTTTTGTTTTAGTAAGAAAACTTCTAAGGGTCTTGCGGTAAGAGGATGCTGTTTTGTTGTCGTATTTCCTTGCTAATCTTCTTATTTGTTTAAAAGTTCCTCGGATGTAGGATATAGTAAGGATCTTTATTTCTTGTTGTTGATTTGTATGTATAACCTGTATTTTATTTTGAAAGTTTAAAATTGTTCTTTGAACAAGGGTTTCGGTTTAACCGTTCTGTCGCAGGTCTTTCTTGATATTACCAACTTCCTTATTTAACAGAATGTCAGTGCTACATATTGTTTTGGCACGATTATAGATTGATTTTATTATACCTTCTTTCCTTGCGCCATAATGATTGGACTCAAAATTCAAGTATGTGTGTTGCTTTTCTATATACTGATGTTTCAACAGTATTTATCCTTTTTTTCCATGGAAAATTTAATGGACTGACGAAAATTATTTAGTTGATCTAGAAATGATTTTAGTTGTTCCTTACTACCGTTTCAGATAATAAAGATGTCATCAACATATCGCAACCAAACTTTGGGCTTGACCTGTGCTTTACAATTAGATGGGTTTCAAACCATTTCATGTGTATATTAGCTACAATTGGAGACAGAGGTGAATCCATCAAAAGGCCATCAACCTGGGCGTAAAATCCCTCTTTAACTTGAAAGTAGGAATTTCGTAGACAGCACTCCAACGGATCCACAACTCCATCCAATGACAGTATGGTTCTTTCTGCAACCTCCTATTTGGCTTTGATAATGCTAAATGCCAGGGGAACATTGCTGTACAAGCTCTTAACATCAAAACTTACAAAATAATAATTTAGTGTTATCTCAAATTTTTTGATAAAATTGAACAAAATGTGCAGAATTTTTAACAAAAGATGGCGTTTTACCCACTAATGGTTGAATTATGTTTAGTTAAAACTTGGCTAGCTTCACTAGTTGGAGAATCTCTGGAACTGGTGGTTGGTCCAAGTGGTATTTCAGTTTTATGAATCTTCGGTAATCCGTAAAGGTGTAGCGGCTTGCTGTGGTGTGGTGTTAATCTTGACCCGATCTTGTCCGGCAAATAATTCTAATATTTTCTTACAGTTCTGTAGATCTTTCCTTTAATTTTGGACGTAGGATCTTGAGAGAGTAGTCTGTAGTTCCCTTTCTCTAACACTTCATCTATTTTTCTATCGTAAGTTTGCGTGTAGCTGGGAAGAAAACGATTCCTTTTAGTTAATCGAATCTAGCAATCTACCCTACCTGATATACTATTCAAAATTAGTCATCATTTCTGTTTTCTTGTGAACAAACTGTAATATTGGTGGCGCTAAACCAATAATACATTTATTTTATGACTTCAGAGTGGCTCACTATAACGATAAAAACACCCCAATGCAACAATTAATTTTGTTTGATATCTTGAATGTCCAAAGGAGCTCGTTTACGTTATGTGCGTCAGCTGCTTATGATGCTTGGTGTACTAAGAAAATGTGACAATTGGCTGTTTATGTTATGAAAGGCCGTAGACTTGAAATATTACTACCTTTATCCAAGAAGGTCTATGAAAGCCCAGAACTCTAAAACAATATTATCGACGAATGCAGGACGAAAAGGGTAACTAGGTATGGGGAATCCTTTTGGATTTGGCGCAATAGAAGGGTTGGGTCCACACAATAACCTGCAGGTCATTGGGTCCACACTTCCATAATTCTCTGTTACCATGTATAAAAGGTGAGGATCATTGTTAACAAAAATTATTATTTACTTAAAGTTTTTTCTTGCAACACGGGATTTTTTGGGGCGTTGTTCGCAAAGTGAGTTTTTTGCGGCAACGTTTTTTTTTTAATATTTTTATAAAATATTAAATTTAAAGTGCACTTTTAATGTTTTTATTTTTTTTTGCACGACATTGGTGGTTTTAAAAAAAAATATTTTAGAAAGTTTAAAATTAATAATATTTTTGGTAGTTTTGTGTTTTTACCAAAAATAATAGTTTAGTGAAATTATCGCCAATTTTGTAATAAGAGAACGGCAAGATAGTGAAAAATTAGATAATTTAATTATCATGTGTAGTGATCGACCTCTTAAAAATAAAACGTTATCCAAAATATAGTTGGATCATTTTTAAAATGAAAATTCGGCGCCCTTTAAAAAGAAAAAAAAGTAGCAAAAAGATTTGGTTTGAACTGCCACCGCCTTTGCTTTTTATAATGTGCAGCTTCCCGCACTTGTCGGTAATAATAATATTAGACCATATAATAAGCAAAGGCGACCGACAATAAAAATTAAACCCTTTTGCTATTTTTTATGTTTTTTGTTCTTTTCAAAGAGCACCAAATTTTATTAACATTATATAGCATTTTTTGTATTTTAGGTAATACAGTATTTTAATAACTTATAGTTGGTGTAAAGGTACAATACAATAGTGTCACGTCATGTTGATGACATAAACAAGTTTTACAAAAAGTATCAATTTTTTTTACCAAGAGCACAATTTGTCATGCAATTTTTGTCTGTCAAAAAGTGAGTTTACCAAAACATTGCGAACTTAAATTTGTTGCACATAATGATTTTTCTACAATATTTTATATATATATATATATATATATATATATATATATATATATATATATATATATATATATATATATATATATATGAATATATATATATATATATATATATAGAAAAATTGAAACCATAGGGAAACACTTTAAAAGGCCCCCTTTGGGGTTTTTTATTGGGGGAGCTTTGGGAAAAACCCCCCCATCAGGGGAACCCAAAAAAAAAAAATGATTTTTTAAAAACCCAAAAAAAAAAACCCTTTTCAAAAAATTTTTCCAAAGTGAAAATTTAAAAAAAAGGTTAAAAACAAAAGAAAAAACTTTTTTCACATTCCCCTTTTTAAACCCCTTTACTTTAACCTTTTTTAAAAGTGGATCGTTGCCACCGGTTTTTAACAAGACTTTTTACCCCGGGGAAAAAAAAATAATAAAAAAAAAAAAATTTATAGAAAAAACCCAAAAAAAGATGGTTTTAAAAAATTTTAAGACCAATGAGCGCTGTCAGTTGATTGGTCGTTAAGTTTTTTTAAAACCTATTTTTTTTGTAAGTTTTTTAATATAAATTCTTTTGCTTTTTTTTTTATTTCTTTTTTCTCCGTAAAATTCCCCTTTTAATAACACTTTTGGAACATTACGTTAAAAAAAAAATTAAAGTCAATTATTTAAAAGGAATGTGAATGGTTTTGGGGTTCCCCCTTGCCCTTTCCCCCCCTTTCGTTTTCCCCTCCCGGGTAATTAGGGCGTAAAAGAGGGGGAAATTTTTTTTGGGGTTTTTAACAAGAATTTATTTTTTTTTTTGGCCCGGTGATGGGAAAAAAAGGATTTTTTAAAAAAGGTTAATTACTTTTAAATGGCCTTTTTGACTTTTATTTCCCTACTCTGGTTTCAGATTTTTTTTTTTAAATAGTCAGTCACGACTACCCCTTCCTCTTTTTATATATATATATATATATATATATATATATATATATATATATATATATATATATATATATATATATATATATATATATATATATATAATATATATATGTATGTATGTATAATTCTGCCTCTAGATTGCGTAAAACTAACAACAGATTAACCTACATCACTGATAGATTTATCACAAAGTATGTTAAATTAGAGAACTTTTCTCTTTTGAGCGTTTTTTTCTAACCTGTCAAATATAGGAAGGAGGAGGAGCGAGTATATATTTGAAAAAACTAAATAACTTTCTTTCGGCTTAACCAATTTTAATAAACTGGGTGTCTTTTAAAAGAGCTTTTACCAGAGTTTAAGATAGAATATCGGTATAATTAATTTATTATTTTGTTTTGTCCCGAAATAATTTGTATCATAAATTTTGTCAATTTTTTCGAAAAATTTTAAAACAATGATATTATTATAAGCCCAGTAATTAATATATATATATATATATATATATATATATATATATATATATATATATATATATATATATATATTTATATATTTTTATATATATATATATATATATATATATATATATATATATATATATATATATATATATATATATATATATATATATATATATAAAATGGACATATTAAACCTTTAAAATACAGGTCACTATCAGAAAAAAGAAACACACGCCATCCCCGCATACAATCTTCAAAACAAATATATTTGTCTGAACTTTAATAAACCATTGAAGTTCCTTTACTACATCTTCAGCCTCCCCATTCCAATTTATGTTCTAATCCTTTTAAGACGGAGGGGAGAGAAAGCATTGTTTGTTTCTTGGTTTGTAAACAAATAATAGGCCCCAAGAAGCAGGAAATCAACGAGATGGCAGGTCATCTGCTGCAGCCTGATAAGAAACCGGGATGGAGAGAAATAAAACGAAATGAAAACGCCGCCAAGCGCGTCACGTCACTCTGCACGCAATTTTCTTTGAAAGGAAAAATAATTAATTTTTGTATAACAAATAGACTAAAGAAAAATATTTTTTCTGTGTTAAGAAATGCTTTTTTTGGTTTACAAACTTATTTGTTAACAGATATACAGTTTGATTTACGTTAAGTGTCCTATTAAAAGTTCTGCGGAACCAAAAAAAAGAACTTTTTGAAATTTGGCACACGGTCATAACAGGTAATAAGCTATATTTTAAAAATATTTTGGCAAGTGCAGCGTTGCCAGATCTAACCGAAATCAACGGCGACATTGTAATTTTAAACGAAACACCCTGTTTTTTATTGCATATTCGAATTTTACACAAAATTCTAAGTAAGTTTTATTAACATCTTCCGATACCTATATCTTACCGTTTTCAAGAAAATAATTAATCACTATTTTTTTTAAGGAAAATCACCATGTTAAAAAGGTTTAATATTTACGTGCCTACACAAGTTGGATACTAAAAATTTTTTTATGTGGTTAGACAATGCATGTATTTAAAAGAACTACATGCTATAATAGCAATATTTCCTACAGGATGTCAAAAAAATTTGCATTTTTACCGATATTAAGTAATTATTAAAATTCAATTTTTTAAATACAACATACTGTATTTTATCTTATTTTTAAATAGACCAATAATTTACCTACAAAATGTCCATACATTGTTCTGTTTTTAAATACTATCTACAGTAAACCACCGGCTTAATTTACAATTTACCTAGGTATGCCATGGAAGTTTGTATTTTAATTTGCTCTGACGACTATTTGACATATAAGATAAACATTATCTGTTTTGTTTAATTAATAAGAAATACATGCTTAAAAAATTAAAACTTGGTTATATTTAAAAAACGGTGGCAAATGGGTATACAAAGATGTATGGACATTTTGTAGTAAATTATTGGTTTATTCAAAAATGAGATAAAATACTGTATGATGTATTTAAAAAAAAATGAGTTTTAATCATTATTTAGTATCGGTAAAAATGCATGCGGCACTGGTCCTTTATTTCGAATGCGCATGGCTAGCGTAAACTTGCCATAAATGCGATTAGCGATTACATATCTAAAGTTAGGTTATCTATGGAGACGATCTTCATCCATCTGCTTACCGGGTAAAAATATTTTCTTTTTATTAAATATAATATGTAAACATAACAATTGCAAGTTTGTGGCCTTAAAAATTAGGGTTAAGTTTATGATAAATTAACAAAAAGTGTCGAAAAATGGTTAATACTCCCTGTGTAAGTCCTTTCCAGTTTTTAGCAGTACTATAGTCCAGGAAACAAACCATTTTGCCTCTCAATTTTTTAGGATTACTTAAAATTATGACAGTAGGTAGCGTCCAAGGATCAAAATGTATATCATGCCGAGGGGCGCTTTAACCTTGGAGGTGGTTGCCAAACCATCCGAGGGTGGAATCTTTTTTATATTTTAATCACAGGAATCGAAAAAAATATATATTTCTAAGCAATGTTTTATGCATTTTTTTTTGTAAAATGCATACTTTTTAAGTTAAAAATAACTCGATATGTATGCATTTTATCAAAAAGAAACTGTAAAAAACAAAATCGTAGCTTTTAAAAAAGCAAATACAATGTATTTTTTTGTAATTGCTGTGGGACTAATACAAACCAACTTGTGGTTTGTTAAAGGTTAGCTGTTATTTATCAAACACAAAATTTTAGAGTTTCAAAGGCAAATAACGCAAAATCTACGTACTTTTCGAGGAAAATTAGTAATAACTTTTTTGAAGCATTAGCAAAGACGTTTCTTAAAAAAGAGGCATATATCATAAAAATTGCGTAAGTTATGATTAAAATAAGGTTAGACCACAAGTTTGTGAGTGCTAAATTGTTCGAAAAAATCCCCCTAACTACCACCCTAATGAAAATGAGTCGTAGCTCTTTTTTAATTCTCTTTATCTATCATAAATACATTTCAAAATCTACATACATTTTCAACTTATTTCAGTCAAATTTTATTCAACTTAAGCTTTAATGTATAGGTTTATAGGTTTTAGCAATAAAGGATAGTTTTCACCCCTACAAAATAAAGAACACCCATCAGCATAAATAGATTTTGAAGAAAAGGTTAAGTTAAGCATAATTCCAAATTTTCATGCAAATCTATGAATTTTGTAAAAATTTCGAGGTTTTGCACTTTTTCTAGCTTCGTTTTCTGTACTATTAATATTCCACTTTTTTTAATTATTTGAAATGTTGAAAATTTAAAGTTAATAATAAATATATACAGTGTGTCGCAGTTTTCATG